>PVJA010000138.1:0-66305 GCA_004027025.1 Myocastor coypus | reverse complement strand
TTCTCTCATCTTTCTCTTTTGGTCACATTCGGTCTGTGTTTCTATATGATGCTTACTTCAGATAATTTCATCTAGGTATACTGCATAAAAAATTTACAAATCTTGTTCGATGGCTTTGAGACTATTGTAGAAAAGCAACTGGAATCCATACAAGTTTGAGGGAAGTTAAAGTCCAACAGGTAGATGTGATATATATCTATATATATATATATATATATATATATATATAATTTAGATAAAACATAAATATAAGTATGTATGCTTCATTGATTAATCCATGTTTATGAATTTTTATTAAACATAATAATTTTGTATTAAATATAGAAAGACATATTGCTTTTTTCAATTCACAAAGTTAAAGAAATTATTAGTAGCTTTGTGTTTGATTGTAATCTTGCTTTTGTTCAACAAATTCCAATCTTTGCCGAACATTTCATGTGCTATGAGCTGTAGTATTACTAAATGATTTTTAAATGGAAAGTGTTTAAGACAGTAATTATTTTTAATTATTAATTATTTTGAAAACTCATGACTATCCTTTTTATGCTGTAATGCCTCCTTTAAAAATATTAGACGACTAGGAGAATAAGTCCCCCTTTTCTGAGAATAATTGTCTTCGAATCAATTCAATCTAAGAGAACAGAATTCCACTGTAAGAAAGATACTACTGGAGCACCTAATTATTAGTTTAATACTTGTTTTTTTTTTTTTTTTAATTCCTCAGGTGAACAGACACAGTGCACGTGGCAACACAATTTGAACACTGTGTCATTTCTCTTGCACTTGATGAAGTATCCAGGAAACATTCATGTTCCTTCTAAGACTGTGTTTTGACCTTAGGATTCCAAAGTGATACAGAAATTGGCTCGTTATGAACAGTAAATACACCTGCAATTAAAAAAAAAAATCTGAACAAAATAGGCTCACATCTGAATTTGTGAAAGAGATTTTGGTTATATTAGACTTTGCAGGGGTTCTCAACCTGTGGCTCACAACCCCACTGGGGGTCGAACAACCAAAACACACGGGTCGCCTAAAGCCATCAGAAAATACATCTTTAAACCCATGCTATGCCATGGTGAAATGTTATTTAATGGAATTAGTAATAAATATTTCTCAACATATAATTCAGTATTATTTTTGTGATTAATCACTATGTTTAAATTATGTTTGACATGTAGCAGTGAGAATACATAATACATATCAGGTATTTACATTCTTGATCATAACTACAGCAAAATTACAGTTTTGAAGTAGCCACCAAAATTATTTTTTGGTTTGGGGTCACCGCAACATGAGGAAATGCATCGCGGGGTCACGGCAGTAGAAAGGTTGAGAACTACTGTATTAGAGTGAGGTACTGATGCCTGGGCACTGAGGCTATTCTTTGTTCATTTCACTGTCTTGACTTATCAATGCGTTTTGGTACATTTCCACTTTACTGTAGGAAGACGCGGATATGATGTTTGAAAACAGAGAATTTCTATTATATTTGTCAAACATTTTACCAGTGTGGCTCATGCCTTATATATTTAAAAAGACATTAATAATTGATTTACATGTGTCACTATGTAAGGCATATGCATCAAAATAATCTGGAGTTCAAGTTAAAATTTAAAAACAATTATTGTAAGGCCCACAGAGAAGGACATATTTATGCTATTGGATCTCCAAATTTTATAACCTGAAACAAATATACTCGAATGCAATAAAGTTAGATTACTTGGAATCATGATGAATGTTATTTCAAGCAATAGTCTAGATTTATTTTTTATATTTAGTGTAGTAGGATCTAATGAATTATATAACTCTAAAACTATGCATTTTTATTTGCTAATGATGGAAGGAGTGAATTTTAACATTCAGTGTGAAAACAAAGAAAACAATGGTTCTTCAGTGAAACTGGACATTCATAGGAGATATTTTTTCTTCAAATTTTATGTTCGGATTATAAAAAAAAAATTCTCTTCCTTTAAGTAAATGCATAAACATGCAAATTGGGTGACAGTGATAGTTTATCCAATTCTTTGACTTTCTTATTTCATCATTTATAAAATCATGTTATCACATGCTATCTAAATATTTCTTCTCTTAAAATTATAGTGAAAATTCCAAAATCAGCAATGCTTACAAATTCATCAAAATTCAAAATTGGCCTTAACCACTCAGCAGAAAATTTTAACCACGAGGCATAAAAAAACGATGCTAGATTAGTACGTTGAGCTGTGAAGCTTAAATCAGTAGCTTCTGGCCTTGCCAGTTCTGCCAATAGCCCACTATGACTATGGAATTTGGGACTGTATACATAACTACTTTCTCTTAGTTCAATGGGAAGAAATTTTTGCATCAATAATCATTAGAAAAATTATCATATCTGCATCCTGTGCTCTGAATAACTATTATGAGGACAACAATATGCGTTGTATCGATTATTGGGAATTTACTACTGACGTGTTTTGAAACTGTCACATTATATTTTCTTATTGAAAGTAATAAAAAATGGAAACTACAAAAAGAAGAAAATTAAGGAATATAATTTATGAAGCTCATTCTCCTTTAGTTTAACATGGTATTATTTAATTTATATAAAGATCTGTATTTGTAACTTCCTACAAAATTCTATCACTATTTAAAGAAGAAAACTATGAAACAAATGGCACTTAAATTATTATTTAGATTTAATAGTATTAAATTTTTATTTTACTATATTTTTTTCCAGGTCTATAGAATGTAGAGAGAAGGAATAATCCTTGGAAACTAGATGTAAAGAGATACAGTATTAAAATAATATTAATTTACCAACTATATTATAAAATATATGCATACATGAATATTGTTTTGTTTCTCGGTATTACTTTGTTTTTGGAAATAACTTTTTTATTAGTTGCTTACATATTACCTGCATAATTTTGTGTGCTAGCAAGTTTGCTTTCATCACTCAAAGTGCTGTGCATAAAGTTCCTGAATTCATTTTCTCTTGCATCGTTTGATATATTATTTTGTTTCTTGGACTCTTTCTAACATCTAAAAAATGAAAGCAACCAATCACACAGAGACAACCTTCATCAAAATGCCACCGTTACCGATTCTGGTGAGTGATGAGGCTGGGAGAGCAAACTCAGATTGCTCATGAATGCAGACCTGCCCTTACCTCCACTCCTCACCCCATCTACTATTAATTCATTTCCTTATTTAATGTTAATACCCTTGTTTTTGCGGTATGCTGCATCACAGAAACCAATACGCCACGTTGTCGTGGCAGTGTGTCACTCTTTGCATAATTCACTGTAACTGACTTAAATTAATATGAACTTTGTGGTCTAATGATATTCCATAACACTGCAATATGATTTCGCTTGCCTTCTATGCAAAAGATTTACGTGCCATAGAGGGCAGACATACTGGAATCTAAGAGCTGACTGAAAGAAGAGTTGTTTAAAAAAATAGAAGGTCTGTATTGTAATCTTTATAAGCTGTAAAGTGTAGAAAGAAGCTGAGGTGGATAAAGCCTGAAGGAACAAAGAATGCCTGTTTTTACCAGA
The DNA here is from genome assembly GCA_004027025.1 of Myocastor coypus. Taxonomy (NCBI): domain Eukaryota; kingdom Metazoa; phylum Chordata; class Mammalia; order Rodentia; family Myocastoridae; genus Myocastor; species Myocastor coypus. The sequence goes on along the minus strand of PVJA010000138.1, from coordinate 62,763 downwards.
AAGCATACGCGTGTAGTTGAAGGCAGGGATGTAATTAACTGATGTGTAAAAGGTTTTGTCATATCAACTTCGTCTCTCTGCCTCTTGTGTTACACATTCTGACTTGTCAGTTTCTCACAATATTTAAGATTTACTAACACCCCACATTTAGCTTAAGAAGAGCACACTATGTTCCATGTTTTTCAAGAAGTGCTACAAACATAGAAATTATAAATAAAAGGAACTGGGCAGATAGCTCAACAGACTAAAGTGCCTCTCAGGCAAGCATAGGAAAGTGCAGGGAGCACGGTTCAATCCCAGGCACCACGTTTTGAACCAGCCCTTACTCCAGGGGATACTGAGCTAGCCACAAAGTAAAAAAAAAAAAAAAAAAGATAGAACTAATGGTCTTATTGAACCCTACTTAACCAGTATCATATTTTAAAATAATTATTAACTTTTTATAGTAACATATAAGCTGATATTTGTAGAACTTCCAATTCATCATCCCCATAATTGCATATATAAATTTCGCAAAAGATGTAAAATGCTAATAAATTCAGTCCACATTAAGAAAAAAATCAATATGATCTCTCCACGATTGTTAAATGATAGCTTTGTCTAAAAATTGTTATAAATATTTTTCACTAAGAAGTGTTTTGTCTTATGATTTGGTAAAACTCCTTCCTGTTGTTCTTATAAGAATCATAAATTTTTTATTTTGAAGAATAAAATGTATATTATGCAAAAGAAATGTCAACAAAATGAGCAATACCAGCAACTGTGTTGTGCAGAGACCTGGGATGACTGGCTGACTCTGGTTTTTATTCTTTGATCTACAGCTCCTTATTGATAAAATACAAATGGCTCTAAGATATTTTCTGACTTTACAAGCACACCAAATATAGAAAGTATCATGTAGATTCTATGGATTTTTTTGCTTTCAAAGGCTATGTGTCCTGAAGTAAATACTTCTGAAATGATATTTAAATACGATTATTTCCTTGATTTTTAGTTTACTCCTGAATCTCACTGTACAATCTTTTTTTTTTAAATGACTTTATTTTTTTTAATTTTTATTTTATTTATTATTTTTATTTTTGTTTCAGAACCTTTGTTTGTTTATTCACTCATTTTCATGGCCGGCTCAGCCCACCCCGAGGTCAGGGCTGGTGCAGCATGTGGTGCCGGGGATCGAACCGTGGTCCCTGAAGCCGCCCAAGCTTCCCCAAGCAGGTGCTTTAGACCACTGAGCCATCCCGCCGGGCCCTGTACAATCTTTAAGCATACTCATGCCATTTAATTTCAAAGAGAATGTTCATCTTGATTCTGTTTCACCAAAAGAAGCAAAGTTTCAATTCAATTATTACATCAATGTAATCTCAATAACCATTTTTTCAGGTCAAGGAGTCAAACTCTGTCTCAAGTCTGCTTTTCACAAATGAGCACACTTACCAACATCAACTGGTTTCTTCTATTTCCCCTATGTTGTTTCTGTTGAATGAAATTCAGTGTCCCCAGTCAGTCACAATTAAATAATTTCCTCCTATATTAGTCAGCAGCAATCAATCATGGTAAATTAAAACTGAAGAGGAATAAATCAAGGATTGATGAATATATGAGAGAAGTCCAAATGAATGCCAGAATAGATAGCTTGTAGCAATGATCTGTACAAACAATTAATGTATTATGAGAAATAGCCACACAATCTGTCACCATAAAATATTCCAATCATGCATGCACACAAGCACAAACGGGCTAATATGCCTAAGGATATATGGGTATTTGAACAAAAAGTTACACTCCATTTCTGGAATACTTATTTATAGATATTAGAGTAAAACTTGAAAATCAGTAGGATATAAACAGTGTTGCTTTTTTATATGTGTTTTTTTGTACAGGGTCTCATTATGTAGCTCAGAATAGGAGTGATCTTCCTGTTTTCAGCCTTCCCTGGGCTGGGATTACAGGTGTGCACCATCATGTCCAGACTCAGTTAACAGCTCAGCGCACCTGGGGGCAGGGCCAGGGAGGCATGCAGTACTTGGGATCAAACCCCAGTCTCTGAGCTTGCCTAACAGGACACTTAGTCTACTGAGCTTTCTCATCAGCCCTCACAATGCTGCTTTATATTTCATGCAATTATAGCAATTTTCTGTCCCTATTTTTCTCTAGTGAGCCTACATACTTTATTAAAAACCATGATTGCTGAATAGATTTCTTTTCCTTAGGATTTCTTTCAATGGAAAATCAGGTATACAGTACCTTTACTGGTACTGTAATTAACAGGAAAGTAGTTTTCCTATTAATTTTCCATCCCAAGCATGATGTATGATTAAGTAAATAATATAATCTTTCATTTCTCCAATATGAATGAAATACTATCAAATAAGCAGGCTAAAATTAGTTGCATATGTGTTTTTATAGAAATCCTTTTTCATATTTCATAGTCATTGCTAAATGATAGATATTTCAAATTGAATGATCAAAAAATTAAATAGAATTATAGCCAAGGAATGATACATAACTCTTGACAAAGTATGATTGATTATATAATAATATTTCCGGGAGCTGGGGAGATGGCTCCGAGGCACAAGTGCCTGCTGGGCAAGTGCAAGGTCGTGAGTTTGAACCCCGGTCCCACCAAAAAAAAAAAAAAAAAAAAAAAAAAAAAAAAAAAAAAAAAAAAAAATATATATATATATATATATATATATATATATATATATTTCCAAAGAAGTACAATGAGTCTTCATCTTGTTTGTTGCCCAACTGTATGAGTATCTATCTATAGGTGTGTGTATATGTGTGTATGTACATAGGTATTTATATATCACATTTAAGAATTAAAGATCCATTTAAGTCTGCATGCTAAAAATTAGAATGTTGACAAGGCATTAGCATGCAGTCACAGGAGGAGGAATGGGCTAATCAGAAACATGGAGATATTTTAAGGAATTAAAGTAAAGTAGAATGAGCCAGGCGTGGTGGCTCACGCCTGTAATCCCAGCACTTGGGAGGCTGAGGCAGGAGGATCGCTGCGAGTTCGAGACCAGCCTGGGCTACAAAAGTGAGCTCAAAGCCAGCCTGAACTGCACAGTGAGACCCTGTCTCAAAAAGCCAAAAAACAAACAAACAAACAAACAAACGAAATATAGTAAAGTAGAATGAACGATGGACATTGACTTGTTGCCCTGCACTTGTGTGACTTTATTAGTTCTGCTATACTCTTTGAAGGCTTGTATTTTTCCAGTGTTATATCCTCCTAGTTATATGTATATCTTTATAATTCTTTTCTTTCATCTTCCAGTAAGGCTGCACATATAGATGGGGCAATATAAGATTTTGATGAGAACTAAATCTGGGAGCCCTAAAATCTCCAAAGTCCTGATACCAGTAGTACAAGACTTTCTCCTGTCTGAATCTATTGATTTTGTCTTTCCTGAAGAATGTATAAGTCTCCTCTGAGGTAGCTGCTTTGAAAGGCATCACTTCTGCTGCTTCTGGGAGCATAGCGCTATCAATGCTCAGACACATGGCTCTGAAGGGAACAATGTAATGTCTCAGCAGAACACAGGTGGTAAGGTACAAAGTGTAATTTGTGAAGAGCTACTACACACAGTGACAAAAAATGCAAAATGTAACCATTTATATTGCCCGAACACTGAAGAACGCATGGTAATAATCTAGTGCTACTGGATTACAGTGGCCGCAATATGATATTGCTGGAAGTCAAGTCCATTGATGTGCCTTCATTAGTCAGTTTTTGATCAATCAGATTCACTAATTAGATGCTTGATAGTAATTTGAGAGACTAAAAGTGATTTTAAAAACTTGATTATTTGCTTGTCTGAAACTTTTTGCTTAAAAGTGACTTAAATAAACTTCAAATGTCAGCGTTTCCTCAAAATATCGAAGAGAAAGCGTCCACTGGTCCCACCTGTCCGGAAACAAGTCTTCCAGCCTCTGGGGGAGAAACCAGCAGATCTAATTGTGTTTGATGTGTCTGTGACTAATAGGAATGTTTACAAGATTTGGCTATGAGAAATTGCATTGCTATAAACATGGGTACACATATGTATGATGTCTTCAGTTCTTTTGGAGAAATACACATAAGGGAAATAGGTGAGTTAAAAGAGATCTCTAATTCTGTTTTTGGAGGACTCTCCACACTGACTTCCGTAACGGATGCACTAGTCTACGTATTCATCAGCAGTGGAGCAGGTTTGCCTCATCCCCTCAGCCTTTCCAGAGTTTGCTATTAGTTGATTTCTTTATGGTAGTCATTCTCTCTTGAGTGAGATGGTAACTCAAAGTTGTGTTAATTTGCATTTTTGAATGACCAGTACTGTGGAACACTTTTTCATGTGTTTATTTGCCAATTGTATTTCTTCCTTTGAATTTTGGGGCATGGAATTTTGTTGTTTTTCTTTATATAAGTTGTTTGTCTGGGTGATTTCTGTTTAGGATTTTGTCCCAATTTATGGGTTGCTGTTTCACTTTGTTGTTGATTTCTCTGATATGAAGAAACTTCTCAATAAAATGCAATGCCAGCTGTTGATTCTTTGAAGTACTTTCCATGCAGCTTAGTTTTGGCTCATGAAATCTCTGCCTATACCAAGATCTTTAAGATTTCCACCTACTTTCTGTTTCAGTAGATTTAGTATTGCATTTTTAAGGTGTAGATCTCTGACCACTTTGGCTTGTAAGAAAGGTACACATGACCTAAGGAAAACAGAAAAAATGGTATTTTTCTACAATGGAGAATTGCTCAGCTATGAAGAAAATCAAACTTGAGGCATTTATAGGTAAGGCAGCAACTAGAGGATATACTCAGAAGAGGAATAAGTCAGACTCACATGTGTAAATACCATATTGTGTCCTTAGATTAAGAACTGGAAAGGATGAATTATACTTGAAAGGTATAGTAGATGCAATAGAATGGAAAGAAACTAAACAAAAGGAATAAATAATGAAGATGAGGCAATAGAGAACAGATAGAAAAAGAGGAAGAGGAAAAATCATGCAAGTGTATATGCAGGATAGCTGAGATATTGGCAGTAATAATTTTTGAAAGTAACAGTTAATGTTCAAAATTTTCCCTTTGATTAGCTCTGAGTAGTAATATATACTATCTGAACAACTACATTATAGACAGTAGCATGCCATACAAAAACCATGATTCAATACCTCTCATCAAGTTCATCTAAATGTGTGCCATTTCTAATATTTTAATGCGTTTTGTACAGGGTCTACAGGATCTCACTACACAGATTTGACTCATAACGATTCTCTTGTTTTCAATCTTTCAAGCGCTTAGATCACAAGTGTGTACCACCACACCCAATCTCAACTTCTGTCTCATTGTGCAGCAGGGGTAGGAGTTGGGGCCAGCGCTGTACACGGGTGATCAAATGGTAGCCATTGCACTCTATGTAATCATGTGCTTTAGTCCACTGAACTATCTGGGCAGCCCTAGTTTCTAATGTCTTATGATTATTATTACAGTATCTTTAAAATAAGCTGAAAAACTAAAAAGTAAAAAGGACAAAAAAGTTAAGCTTTATTTAAACCAAGAAGTAATGTTTAATTATTTGGTGAATCTTGTATACTTATATCTGTTAATCTGGACATCAGATTTGGCAATAAAAATAAGTAACATAAAATCCAGTGTTAATTTTTCATTCTTATACTGAAATTCTGATTAAAATTCCACCAACATGGTAGTTGGTGGTAGTTGGTCTCATGGACCTAGAGTAATCATTCTGAAAACTTTATTTGGAATTAGAAAAAGACATAAAATAGCAAAGGCAATTATGGACAATAAACACAAGGCAGGAAGCATTACAATTCCTGATTTGAAATTATACTACAGAGCTACTGTTATTAAAAACAGCATAGTATTGGCAATAAAATAGACCTGAGCATCAATGAAATAGTTTAGAAGATGAAGAAGCAACTATAAACACACTCAGCCACCTTATGTCCCAAAATCAGGACAAACAAACTCACTGCAAGAAAGACAGGCTCTCTAACAAATGGTGTTGGAAAAACTGGCTTTCTACATGCCAAAAAGTACAACTTGACACAGGTCTATCACCATGAACTAAACTAAAGTTGAAATGGATTAAAGATCTAAACATTAAAACAGAAACAGTAAATCTCCTGGAAGAGAAAGTAGGAGAAAATCTTGAAGACATCGAGGTAGGCAAACAACTCATGGACAAAAGTCAAACTGCACAGGTAATATATGAAAGAATTGACAGCAGGGGCCTTCCCTTACTGAGGAGGAGGCTTTTGCATATTGAAAGAAATTATCATCAGAGTGAAAAGATAACCCACAAATATGGAAAAAAATCTTAACAGATAAGCAGTAACACAAAAGTCATTTCTCTAGAATTTATAAAGAATTAAATAATTAATTAAATTTAATATCTACTTCTAGAAATGGGCTTCCAAGTTGAACATGCACTTTTCAGAGAAATACTAGAAGCTAATAAATATATGAAAAAATACTCCACATCTCTAGTCATTCATGAAATGCAAATTATAACAATACTGAGATACCATCGCACCCAAGAAAGAATGGCTATCATAAAAACGTCAACCAAGAACAAATGTTGGAGAAGCTGTCGGGAAAAATAAACCCTTCTCCACTGCTGGTGAGAATGTATACTGGTGCAACCATTATGGAAATCAGTGTGGAGACTCCATTAAAAAACAAACAAACAAACAAACAAAAAAACCCAACTAGGAATGGAAATCCCACTCAATCCTGCAATCGCCCTCCTGAGAATTTTCTCAAAAAAAAAACAAAACAAAACTGAAAGCATTATCTCATAGTGATGTTTGTGCTCCTATGTTTGTAGCAGCACAATTTGGAATAGCCAAATCTTGGAAACAACCAAAATGTCCATCATTTGAAGAATGGTTGAAAAAGATGTGCTGTTTTTATACAATGGTATATTGCTCAGGTATAAAGAATGATAAACTAGAAGACTTTCTATATAAAAGGATGTATCTTAAACTTATACTCATAAGTGAAATAAGCCAGACCCAAATGTGTAAATATTGCACAGTATCCCTAGTATAACAACTCAAAAGAAGAAAAAAAATTGGAAAGGAATAACACAGTTAAATGGAAAATGAGAATTTAAGCACTAAACAATGAAGAGAGCAAGAAGATAAGTTAGGAAACATAGCAGGAACAAAACCATGCATTTATATACCAAAGATGGTTAAGACAATGGTCCTAAGAATCTTCGGAAGATTTTTATTTTTTATTTTTTATTTTTTTATTTTCTCTTTTTGAGACAGGGTCTCACTGTGCAGTTCAGGCTGGCCTTGAGCTCACTTTTGTAGCCCAGGCTGGTCTCGAACTCACAGCGATCCTCCTGCCTCAGCCTCCCAAGTGCTGGGATTACAGGTGTGCGCCACCACGCCCGGCATTCAGAAGATTTTTGAAAAGAGCAGTTAATTGGTAGAATTCTCACTCTGACTAGGTATATATGTTGAAATCTGTGAACCAAGCAACTACAGTGAGGATAGCAATGTGTAACACTAAAACCATGCTTGGAACGCCTGTCATTTTTGTCTTCTCAATGTGAACTGCCTCTAATGTCATATCAATTATTGCTATACTCTTTCTCAAGTAAATGTTTGTTTAAAAGATGGTAATAAAAGAAAATAAGAAGCAAGAAAAAATTTCAAAGGGTTGTCCTGCTACAATTTTGCATATTGTTAGATTTCTGAATTTCTATGTAAAAATGTGGAACTGATTTTCAGCACATTCTATACTCTATTTATTAGAGTATCAATGATTGATCAAAAATATCAGTTCCATGTTGTCTAAAGCGTTTGATATTCTGTAAGTAGTGTTGTTAAGCTCAAGTGACTATGTTACAGTGGAATAATATCACTAAGCTTCTCTTCTGGAGGTTAAACAACTAAAGTTTGTAGACCAAAAAGTTATAGAATGAAAGAGCCTCAAGGATAGCCAAATTTTGGCCCTAAACCCTCAAGATCTGTGAGAACTCAGGACATGAGAGAACATGTACAGTAACACCCTATAACTCTGTGGTGTCACAAATTTTCTGTTCAAGGAGATTATGGGGCTACAAACGAAAGGCATTGGTGATGTATAGTGTGCCTAAGGAGAGTCACCTAGAGAGAAAATATTCTCTCAGGCTTTCACAGAGAACAAACTGGTGAAGTAATGCCCATGACTCATCCAGAAGACTGACCATGACAGACGTTGTACAAAATGCTATATATGGTTTCAGGTTAAATCCTGAGGGCATTTGATTGACCTTGTCAGATACAAAAGTTACATTTTTTGTTATATATGTCTTCCTTTATCTAGATATTAACTATCCAGAAGAAAAGTCTAATAACTATCCAGAAGAAAAGTCTAATAACTATCCAGAAGAAAAGTCTAATAAGGTATGAAAATCAATATGCTGAGCTGTAAAAGGCTCAAGTCAATAGCTTCTGAATTTGGTAGTTCTGCTGATAACTCAGTACTTTATGGACTATTGGACTAAATATACAACTTCTTTCTCTTAGTTCAATAATAAGAAATATTTGTACTAATAGTGTTCAGAAAAAATATCGTGTCTGCATCTTGTACTCTGAAATACTACCATAAAGACAACAAAATGCAATGCACTAATTAATTGTCCTAGTAATCTGTTTTGGAACTGTCTCATTGTTATTTCTTTCTCATTAAAATTAATAAAAGTAGAAAATAAGTTCTGTACCATATATATTGTTATTTTTACAATAATTAATACATTTCATATTGCTTTCTTTGTTGTAGTTGCTCAGAGTACAAGATGCAGACATATTTATTGTGTATATATCATTAGTACAGATCTTTCTTTTCGTTGCCCAAAGAGAAATTAGCTGTGTATATAGTCCAATAGTCCATAACAGTATTGGATTATCAGCTCATCTGTGGTTATTAGAAGGTTTTGATTTGAACCTTTTGCAACTTTGCATATTAAAATGGATTTTACTTTTATACCTGGTGGTTATACTTTTCTAATGGATAGTTAAGACCACGACAAAGCAAGATCTATATTCCAAAACAATTAACTTTTGTATCTGACAAGGTCATTTAGGTTCCCTAAGAATTTACCTTGAAGCCATGTACTATGCTTTGCAGAACTGTTTTCAGTGTCAGCCTTCAAGATGATTGATGAGCGTATATTACTGTTTTTGGCTTGGTTTTGCTATTTGTTTTCTCTTTTGTTGTTTGTTTTACTGTTTAAAACAAAATAAAAGTGAGAATGTTTTAGGGAAGCTTTGGCAGATTATTTTTGAAGAAACACTGGAAAACCTTTAGGATTTTAGAATGAATGTCTGATATCTATCCAGAATTCAAGGCAATGACTAAATATTGAACATGTGAAAACAATATACCATGTTCTCTAAGCTGCTCTCAAAACTTATGGATCGGATCATCAACCTCAAATTGTCCTGCATACTGCAAGCATACACTGATCAAATCAAAGGACAGTTTATAAGCTGTCATCAAGATGACGAAAGGCACAAGCAGCTGAACTGAGTCTGGAGCACAAGAGCCAGTGGGCTTCCCCACTGCTGTGTACTTCCTGGCTTCCTTCACAACTCCGGATTAAAAGAGAAGTCACTAGGACTGGCTAAGCTGCAAAAATTCAAGAGGGAACCAAAGCACTATCAAATTTGATCTGGGAAGATTAGATGTCCTTGTATGATATTTTTCACATGGGACCCCAAAGCGAATAAAACTAGGCACATAAAGATACTAATATAAAATTTAAAAATGCAAGCATTGCTTAATGCCAAAAGCGTAGAAGGGAAACTGTAATATTTTTAAAATGATTTTATTAACTTAACACTTGAGTGTTTCAAAAGGCATCAACAAGAAGTTGTGAATAGATCTATAGATTAGCGAATCTGTTGACAAATGATTCACTTTATAAAGGTCTTACAGCAAAACCCAGCTAATAATTTTACATGCAATAGCTATAGGTAAAATTAAATTGTGTCAAATATATATATAAACTGCAAAATAATGTGTAGTAATGCTTATGGGCAACCATGAAATGTTGATCAAAAGCATTTGTCTCTAGGTAGCTATAAATTAAAACCCTTAGTACAATGATTAAAACAGAGCCAAATACTAATCCTGGTGTGCATATGTAAAATTGGAACCCTCATGAATTTCTTAAAGAAATGTAAAATTCTGTAACTCCTTTAAAAAGACAGCACCATTTTTGTAAAAACAAATACAAATCTAACATGAGTTCTATTAATAACAATGTACAGTACTCCCTCAGGGAGTATTTGTAAAATCACTCATACTTTTTCAAATATACTTTAGTCATACATGAACACTAAAATCTTATGATACTTCACTACTAATAATCATAGCATCTTACACACACATATATATATATATAATATATATTATATATATATATATATATATATATATAATAAAGAGGATTCTAAGTGAGAAAAGCAGGCTTAACAAGATGACAGTTTGCATACCCCATGTATACAAATTTCAGAAAAGGCAAGTCAATAGAGACAGAGTGGTAAGTGTTTGACTAGTGCTCATGCTATTGATGAGCATAGATTAATATTAACATGCAGATAGATCAAGTACACCAAAACTGAACGGTAGTGATAATTGCAGGCCTCTATCATTTATTTTTATTTTTTAAATTAAAATATTTATTTATTTATTTTAAATTTAACAATGGTTGTATTACATGTTTTCATCATTGGATCAGTTCAGATTAATAGATATAGGTACATAAGATTAATCAAACAATTAAACATTAACACTTTCAATAAACATTATTTTTTTTTAATAGTTGACACACTGCATATTGTCTTCACAATAGTTATACAGAGCACAAGGTGTGGGCATGACATAACTCCCAATTGATATTGGTAAGGAAAGAAAAAAACTTTAGAGTTCTTATATTAGGGAGACTATACAATATTTGCACATGTAGGTCTGGTTTATTTAACTAATGAGTATATGTTCAATATACATCCATTTATATATGAAGTCTTCCAGCTTATCATTTTTTATAGGTGAGTAATATTCCATTGTATAAAAATACCACATTTTCTTCAACCACTCTTCAAATGATGGGTATTTTGGTTGTTTCCAAATTTGGGTATTACAAATTGAGCTGCTATAAACATAGGTGCACAGATGTCGCTATGGCATGATGAATTCAGTGGTGACGCATGGCTATAATCCCATCACTTGGGAGGCTGAGGCAGGAGAATCAGTGTGAGTTCGAGACTAGCCTGGGCTACAAAAGTGAGCTCAAGGCCAGTCTGAACTGCATAGAGAGACCCTGTCTCAAAAAGACAAAATCAATCAAACAAACAAACAAACTGAAATATCATTTTAGTAAAAAGCACTGAGCAGCAATCTGGTAATGGATTAATTTCTGCCAATTAAATTATACCTCAGTATTCTATGCAATAGTGAACTTACAGTATACTGTCTTTTATAATGATAGCCTTTGAAATAAAATATGAACTTGATTTCCATAAAGTACAGTGATGAACCAATACTTAGAATTCAGACCTTATCTTCCCACCACCCACAAGTTACTTGCCTGAAAACACAGTGGAATTACCTCAGGGAAGACCATTTTTAAGACCAGCAAGAATAAGGTTGAGGGCAACCATTATTAGATTATTGTATTCCAGGGTGTTGTTTCTCCAGCAATCACAATCTTCATTTCCAAGAATCAACATAGACAAAAGGAGTCCATTGACAATAGTCCTTTTGCTCCAATGTTGTAACTTTAGCCCTGCTATCTCCAATTTTTGGACTTTGCTGTTTTTCTTCAACGAAAGATGATGGGTTTGAAAGGGAGCACAATAACAATGTCATTAAAATAGAAGTTGAGCCTTTCACATGGATACATCCATTTTCTGTCACAAAATCAGTCAGCAAACAACAGGGTTATACACCTGGATAACAAATATGCAATGAGAAATTTATTGTTAAAAAATTGGAGCAAGAATAAAGTGTGTTTGAATGAATTGTCCTAGCAGTGTCTCATAATATCTCCATGTCTTGCTTTTGGATGTAATTACTGAAGAAATCTAAAATTTGTAGTTTAAAAAGGGAGTGGCAAATATGAGCTGTAATTATACAGGGGTTTATGAAAATAGCTTTTGTATTTTGCTGGATTTTTTATGGGATAGTATTTATATAGAAAGCTTATGTCTTTTGCTATCTTACTCTTATATCAAAGGCCATATGCATTAATAATACCTTAGTAAAGGGGACAGGGGAATAAATATCATATAAAGGTGACTTTCTGATATTTTTCACAGAGTGGGTTAGTTTCTGTGCATTTTACGACAGTTTTATCATGTAAGGTACAAAAGAAATTTGGTCTCATCTATGCCTGGAAGTCTAAAAACCAAAAAAACAGTATGACTTCAATTTATTATGTCTTCGATTAACGCTAAGTCATTTTCTGATGACCTGTTACTTAACAAAAGAAATAACTTATATTATCTCAGTTTTAAATATCAGAAGACAATAAAAGCAATAGAAACGTGAGTCAGTTCCCTTAGTTCATTTTAGTAGTCTGACTGATCTGGTCACTATGTTGTGAAAAACCCGTGATACCCATGGCATCCCATAGGGAAGAGCAATGTGAATGAACAGAGGCCCAGTTGAGCAAAGGATCAGTGCTGGACGCTCCACAGCAGCACACACAGCGTGCAGAAGAAATGCATTTCCAGGAGACTCCAGCCCCTAAGCTGGCCTTGCCAAATTTCCCAAGGCAATACAGACACCTGTCAGAGAAAACCAAGATCATCTCCACCACACATTTGTAGGTGCAAGAAAATGGTTGCTTTATACTTCTAAATTGTGGAGTTGTTCATTAGGTGACAATAAATACAAGACCAGTGCTTCTAGAATATTCTCTTAATAAGATCAATCTAGAAATACACTCAATGATTAACACCATCTGGGAGATTATTTGTTCAGTAGAATTTAGCAGGATATTCACATCTGTGAATAGATTTTTTTAAAGTTAGTACTTGAAATGTGTTCCAATATTTATATAAGTTAAATGAAGCTTTAAAAGGTATGCCCAACTTACCTTTATCTAAATACAGAGATATATTCAATAATATACATCAAGTACAAGCATTACATGGTAAGTTATTTATATTCAAATGTGTTTTATCATCAATTTGTTTAATTGCAAGAGCCACAAATATATTTTAGTTTATTATTAGAAAACTGAATATTAGAAATTAGGATGAAGCTTAAAATATGGATTAATTCAATATGTGATGATGATTAAGCACTATAGATCTATATTAATAAAAAGTGAAAAAATAATAAACAGTCAAACTGCAGAAATTATGCATTTGTATTTTAAAATAAGTACAAAACTGTATCTAAAAATAATAGAGAAAGACAAATCGCTACCTGCTCGATTTTATGACAGAATCTTGTTGATCACTGCCACTTACACATCGTACTTCTCGGCTTTTGAAACCGGAGAAAGCCGTTAATCAGAGGACTAAGGGCCCCATGTAATTAGTTAGACAATTAAAATCACCTAAGAAATGACACTAAAGAGAAGGTAAAGAGAGACATGCAAGAAAAAAATGTGGATGTCATTAAAATATTATTTATCAAAATGACACATTAACGTGCAAGTATATATGCAAATGCAATATTCATAATATATGGAATGAATCACCATATACCTTGCACTTTATACAAGCATGTTGTCCAATTTTATAAACTTCTAAGAAGAAAAGAAAATTTCATTCTTCATTTTTTGCTTTTAAAATTTTAAACACTAGCCGGGCGTGGTGGCGCATGCCTGTAATCCCAGCACTCGGGAGGCTGAGGCAGGAGGATCCGTGCGAGTTCGAGACCAGCCTGGGCTACAAAAGTGAGCTCAAGGCCAGCCTGAACTGCACAGTGAGACCCTGTCTCAAAAAGACAAAAAAAAAAAAAATTTAAACACTAAAGTCTAGGAATGTATCTCAGCAGTATGACCACTGCCTGCAACCATGAGGTCATAAGTTCAATTTCCAGTATCAAAATAAATAAATAAATAAATAAACCCTTGATTTCTCAAAACCTTCCCCTTTTTATTAAGTTTCCTACCCATTCTTGTCTGTACTTTGATCAGGAGAAGCCAAGCCATGTTGACCAGAGGGCCCAAAGAGCATGGGGTGAATCTATACATAAATGATACCATTAAGTAAGATCCTAGTGGAAAGAGAATTTAACTTTTTTCTGCAGTTTTGTCAAAATCTGCTTAGGAACCAATTCACATTATCTGTTTGAATAGCCATACAGTCTAAGCAACTAAAGATCATTTATGCTTAGAGAAAACCACTTTAAAAATTATTTCTAATAGGATCCAGCTGCAATCTGAGTTTTAAATAACAAAACAATTGCTCATACTTCCCTAGTCTCTTTATAAAGTCAAAATAGCAATTACTTTGTGGACAAATTCCTCAGACAAAAATAAGAAACATTTGTCTGACAATCTGCAATAAATTCGACATCATGTAGCTAAATTGATTAAGTTAACATTGATCATTATATCAGAATATGAGATGCCTATTTGGCAATTTGCAAATATCTGAGTTATTTTTCTGGTGTAGTCTAATATTTTGCAATAGCATGTGTGTGCACGTTCTACCTCCCAGAAATTAAATTATGTGATGAAAAATAACAACAGAAAAACTGAGACCTCACTATCTCAAATACATTGAGATAATCTTATTTTTTGGTAAACTAAAAAGCTTTAGGATTTTGATTTTAGCTATTTGCTCCAAATGCCTATAAAAGGCTATTTCTTATGGCCCTAGTCCATCATCTCAAAGTGAAAAAAGATTTAGTGGGCACTGGATTTATTTCAAGCTCAGTGTCTGTTTTAGAGGTGAAACCATTTAACAATCACTCCTGATTGTCTTCTCTGAGGCAGAACCTGGAGTAAAATCAATGCAAAATGACCACAGAACTTGCACTCAGCTGGCAAAGGCAATCTAGTGGGCTGCCAGAAGCCCGCGTGAGCTCTTTCAGAGCAGCTCCAGCCCGCTGTGAGGAAGCGCACTGCCTGCAGCTCGTGGCTATCCCTGAAGCCTGTTAAGAATGAGTGTGCCCAGGAAAAAATAAGTTGAAACCTTCTATTTGAGCTGATGTGCTGGCTCCTTGTCCTTCCTAAATCTGGGTCAGATTTCTTCTTGCTTTCAAAAGCGGCAAATTGACCAGAGACGTACGATCCATCCCATACTGTCAGGGCTCAGAGGGGCTTAGATACTGGGTTCTGATCATGGAAATGCATTGTACTCTGCTTTTATCGTGGAAGACAAAATATGTAGAGACTACTAGCTGAATCTCACTTCAGGAACTACTCACTTCAAATTCCAAAATATATTCTTCTTTGGCTCATTCCCCACAGAGGCGTATTATAGCCAAAGGAAAAGGAAGAAGCAGAACTGCTGCTCTGATACATTTCTATAGCTTTCTTTACTTAACAAAACACTGATCCATAACCGAATATGCATGTCATTGCTACGCTGTATCTATTTAGAAATTTTCTTACCTATTATCACTGAAAAGCCTAATATTGAAGTTTAAAAAGTAATTAATCCTGAACAAATGTTATTTTCTATGTACTAGTCCAAATACGTCTAAAACCAGTTGTGTACAATTAACCTTGGTGCATATTTTTATACGATGTTTACTAAATAATTGCACAAGTTGTAAATTAAACGTCAATGAGATCTGTTTTAGGGAAACCTCACGTAAAAATGCCTTTAGGTTGCTGGGGAAATAGAACAATGGCATAAGAATGTCCCTGGAAAGTGCCAAGTCCTGAGTTTAATCCCTAGTATCACCAAAATAAGGCCTTTAGGATAGATATATTGGATTAAAATAATTTCCATAATGAAGTGAAAGATCAAGACATAAACTTGAGGATTAGACTGAAAAATTATTTTTATACAAAGTTATGATAATATCTTGGGCCTACATGTCTAACAATGAAACAAAGAATAAAATAATGTATCTAATGAGGTAGGTAACTCCAAAAACTTCATTGAGAATTCCATGCTGTGATCAGTATTATGGGATCACAGGTGAAGTTAGGATAGAACCAAAATCTTTTCTGCTGTCACGGAGCTACTTTTTCATTTCTGTTTAAAATTTTTATTTTGATAGCCTAGTAACGTTACCCTGGTGGTGCTAAAATTGTAGTCTTCTGGTCTCAGTGTCAGAGTCCTGGAATTAGAGGCATGTGCTACCATGTCCAGTTCACACAACCTCTCTCTCTCTCTCTCTCTCTCTCTCTCTCTCTGTCTCTCTGTTTCTCTCTTTCCCTTGCAATACTGGGAATTGAACTCCATAAGCTGCACTTGCCCAGCACGTGCCAGCGCTGCTGAGCTATCTCCCCTGCTTCTACAATCATTTTTAAAAATACAACCTTGTTGAGCTTTCATTTTTAAACGCATTGTGTGCATGTCTAACTTTTTTAGACTATCAGGTAAGAATATCCTATAATTTACAAAAATTGAAATTCCTTTATGACTTCCTTTTCCCCAGGCAAACACATAACGTCATCTATTTTGAGTGTCTTCACTTAATTTAAGATAGAATATTGCAGAAAACAAAATAGAATCCCCCTGACCAGTCTTCTTTAGGACTTGTGACATTAGGAAGAAATGCCAGGTTCTTTCATGCTTCTCAGTGAATGAATGAATGAATGTATAAATAAACATTTCAGGTCTCATTTCATGAAAAACCCACAGTTGGTGATATTACTTCATGTTAGAAATCAAGATAGATAGTATATTCAAAAAAGAAACAAAGGAGGGCTGGGAGATAGCTCTGTAGTCTAAGCACCTGCCTGTCAAGTGCAAGGACCCAAGCTCTATTCCCAGTGTGGCATGCTGTGCCGGCCCCAGAACTCTGGGCGCATAGTGGCAGACACTGAAGCCAGACATGGTGGTGCACGTCTTTTATCCCAGTTCTTGGGAGACTAAGGCAAGAGGATCACTAGGAGTCCAAGCTGTGTAGTGAGACCCTGTACAAAATAAATAAAATAATTTTTAAAAAGAAAGAAGGAAAAATACATCTGTGTTTAGTGAGTTTTAAGAAATATTTTGATATGATATGATAAAATTGATCAGATACTCCATTTGCTATGAGAAAAAAATTGTGTAACGAACTCTTAAACTATAGAAACAATTTCTTGACATATATATATATATATATATATATATATATATATTTCCATCTATCTATCTATGTCGTGATTCAAGGTTTTAAAATAAGACTTCAAAGTGACATATATCAATGAGATAGCTATCTTCTTAATTCCTGGATGTGTAGTAACAAATCACCACAAATTTGGTGGTTAAACAACACTTGTTAACTCTTTCACATTTCTGGAGATCAAGAATCTGAAATGAGGTACTGACAGCTTTGGTCCTTCTGGAGATTCAGAGAACCTCTTTCACAACTTGTCTTAAGTTTCTGGTGACGCCCTGCATGTCTTAGTTTTTCTTATTCTTCAAACACACCATTACAGTATCTACATTTGCATGCCTTTTCTCTTTTCGAATTGTAGTGTATTTCTTTCTCTTTCTTATTGATACCTGCATGTGTCTATCACTATCTCAAATACAGGATGAGCTCCTTTAGATTGCCTTAACCAAATAATCATTAAGTTATATGGATACACAGCAAGAATTATATTTTCAAATAGCTGAGATAGCTCAGCTACCCAGAAACTAAAATTTAGAACTTGAATATATTTTTGGAGTCTTCTGTACAACACATTATAGGAATGAATATGGTAAAATTAATAGTTATTCTATTATTATTATTATTTATTTATTTTACTGAGGATTGAACTTAGGTCCTTGCGTTTGCCAGGCAAAAGTTTATTTTACTTACTTAACTATCTCCCCAGCCCGTAAATAAGTATCTAATGGAACTATCAGGTCAAATTATCAGGAAATGCTGTCGCAACTGAATACACATAGGAGACTATTTTTAAACCACAGAAATATTGGTATAGATTTAGTACTTTACCAAAACAGAGATTGTTGATTTTATTTGATTTAAGAGCCATTTATAGAACTTGATAAGATTTACTTTATTAAAGTTACACCAGCATTGTATTTTTCATTCTTTACTGTGCCTTTGCTTTTGGATGCTGCTATAATTCAAAAATTTTATTTATTAATGAATGTTGAAATTCTACTAAATAACATAATCTTGTGACTTAATACAACCTTAATGGCTTATAAATATTTTTACAGGTATATAGACAGCATTAAACATCAACAGAGGACAGTTTCATGTCCAAAGCTTGACAAGTACCATAAGTGGTGGTTCTGTCATGCTAAGGTCACTTTACCTTCACTGTTTGAGGGGTCCATTGTTTCAGCTAAATTTACACATGAAAGTAAAAATTTATTCAATAAATATTAAGTGACTCTTTGCCAAGGGGGAAATTATTAGGTATAATTAAGGCATTAAAATTTATTTTCATATATGGAGTAATGTTTTTAGAATTTTCTTTATTTTCATAAATCCATTTAATATGCTGGCAATACAATAATGTTTATAAAAATGTATTTAATACATATGAAGGACATATGGTTGTACCTAAGCACATGGATGCATCAGTCAGAGTTTTAATAGAGGTAAAGTTATAACACAAGATGTAGAAATGTGTAAGAAATTATAAGAGCAACTTACGATTAGCGACAGGGGTGGATAAGGAAGTGTGCAGAGGGCCTCTGCACATTGGAGACTGAGGATTCAATTCAAGGTCCAGGGCCCACAACGGTGTTCTGTGCAAGTCCATATGAGGAGGCCGATTGATCTGCGATGGAAGGCTGATGAGTCTGCACCAGAAGGCTGAATGGTGCAAGGCAGAAGCCAAGAGTCTGACATGAGAGCCAGGAGATGATGTCCAAGCTAATAGAGAAGACCAGAGTTCCTCCAATGAAGAAGGGGGCCCTTCGTCTTTGCTTACTTTCCTTTGAGCAATGAGTCACTTCGGGTGGGGCCTCCACACCCTAGGGTGTGGAAATGTTGATCAGTTTTAGTTAAGCTCTTAGCTTCTCAAGTTAACACAATCGATAAACGACTACAATGGAAGAGTCAGAAAAAAAAGGACGATCCTAAAAGAAAGAATTCTGAGTTTAGATTTGATTCTTATTCCTGCAAGTCCACAAGGATGCTGGTACTTAGATAAAGGTTACTATCATTTCAGTACTATGCATCCTACAGCCATCAACTGACTTGCAAAAGGAAAATTGAGATAAATTGCTTGGTCTTCCTGTCAAAATAGCAGTATCCTGACCTTTTCCATTTGATGGACCACATAGAAAGGCATAGATCAAAAAAAAAAAAATAATAATAATGCAACTATCACTATACTCTTCCCTATGACAAAGAAGTTGCAGACATTATTCACAAAATTTAATTGCATCACAATATTTGAAAAAACAAGAAAAAATATCTCTTGGTTCAACTCTACAATTGCCTTCTTATCAAAAAATGAATATTTATTATTCAATTATGTCTATTATCTTCCTTTGAGTCCATTCTAGAATCTATACCGCACATTTGCAAGGCTTTTGCTAATACAAATTGTGACTTAATTTGTTTAACGCTTAATTCCTGTGCATGTTCTTTATACAATTTTGTTTTCCGAAATTGCTTTTCAATTTGCCTTATTTCTCTATTAGTGAGAGAGATGAATCCTTGGTCCTGAACTTTCAAGCACCCATTCTAACCTTGCTCCTTTTGCTCCGAAGGAGGAATTTACAGAACAAAATACAAAGGAGGTCCTGGATTCTTCATTTCCTTTATGAAACTTCCCTGTACCAAGAGCTGTGACTTTTTCCTTCTGAGACTGTCTAACCTCTATTAGAGAGCTTTCACAGACTTTTCCACCGGAAGCATGACAACCAATGTAGATTATGCAGTAGATGCTTCATCCTCAGCCTCATTGGGCTGACAACGCTCTCTTCTTGTAGAGGGCAGGAGACAGTTTGTTAACAATTGTTAGGTTCACCTGTGTGCAAAACTCCTGTTTATGCAAAATAAAACTTTCTTTGTGTGGGCTAAGGAGCTAAAAGATATTGTGCAGTCAAACATAAGGATGAGATGTTTGTATTTATAATTGAATGATTTTTCATTTATCTTTAGTTAATAACTTTTCATATGACTGTATATGAGACCTGGCTTCTACTTATTCTTTGGTCCACATTTACAGAAACATTAATCCATTAACCCAGATTTAGTTATATGTACTACCTACTTATAGGACAAATAAAATTTTAAAACCTAAAAGATCAAAATTTCTCTGATGCTTACTTTAGACTATTTTCAAAATAAATCACTTCAATGGATTGTTTGCTATGAATAATTTTATGATTTCTTGATTCTAGATAGCAAATAATCATTTCACACAGTAGAAATTTCATTACATATCTTCAAGGACAGGAATCACTATATTTATAGGTCTCATCTCCTATTATATTACTCATCAGCTATTAATTAATTCATAAGCTAATCACTAACAAAAACATTACCCTCAAGATTTATATAAATCAAAATATTGTGTTAATTATTTTCATAAAGATTTGAATATGAGCTGCAATATCTATTTGAAGGTTTTTACTTTAAATGTTAAAGAAATCTGCATATAGAAATGATTGAGATGAGTGAGAAATTTTCAAACTGTTATTCACAATTAGAAATAAAGGGCTAGTTTTGGAGTGGGATGTCAGCATTTTTAATAGATCTGGTGTCATTTGTCAGTTTCTGAATGAGTTTTGCTATTTTTAAGACAAGATATTTTAAGACTAAGGAGATAGCTCAGTGACAGAAGGCATGTATATTGTGTGTAAGACCCTAGATCTACTACTCAGAAGCATACTAGAACAATACATTGCTAAAATTTAATGAAAAAGGAAAAGAATTTTCAAAGCTATTTTTTAATGAAAAACAGACTTGGCAGGAGTGATGCTGACGCTTAGTGAACCTCAGGGCCTCGGGGGCCTCAATCTGAAAAAAATCCCGGTGCCTGGCTCATACTACTACACTGAAGGTAGGGAAGCCACTGTGAAGTGTGCCTTGAACACAGCAACAGGTTTGTCTGGAGGAGCCCAGGCTAAATCCACTCTAACAAGGAGACCTGCTCTGCATGCACTCTCATAATTTATAATAGCCTCTTCCCATATGGTCTAAAGTACAAATCAATGGTTATCTCATTTGGTCAGTTTCTAAATTGTGCTTATTGCTAATTTTACTACTGTAGCTGAGACACATTGGAGTAATAACCTCACCAGAGCCCTACACCTAAAGACTAGTAACTGTGTCAAAATCAGTACCCCACCCTCTCATAATTGGCAAAGCAGAATATCAAGATGAACGAAAAGAAATCCTCCAAACAAATAAGATATTTCTCAAATACAGACAATTCCTGGAAAGACCATAACCTCAGTGATACAGCTATCTAGCACCAAATCTCACAAGAATTACAATAGAAAATAAAAGTGTTTTTTGAAATACAAAAATGTCAAATGAAAAAGGAAAAAGTAAACTAAGACTTCCAAAACACAAGATGTTGATATAGAAGTTGGTAGTAGTCATACCCTTGAAATTTCTGCAATTGTGGCAAGTGGTGTAAAGAGAAACCTCCATCAGGCTATAGAAGAAATGAGATCACCAATAACCTCTGAGGTATAACAAAATAAAATAAAATAGAGAAACAAGAATGAACGAATTGCTTAGCCTGTCTAAAGAAGACATAGTTAAAAATAGAGGAGCATAGAAAAATAATGGAAACCTTGAGTGAACAATATAAGAAAGAATTATTATTTTGTGTATATAAAATTTATTTATTTTTTGAACTTCAAAAAATATTTCTGAAATGAATACATGAAATGGATGATAGATTCCAAATTGTAAAAAATTATTTGAAAACTTAAATAAACATAACAGTGAAAATTGTCTACAATAAAAATTAAAAAGAATTTACAGATCTGTCAAATAATAGTTCACCCTGTGTCAAAATCAAAAAGCTTATATTTATATAATTAGAATTCTCAAAGTAGAAGAGAGTAAGGAATAAATATTTAAAGACTTAAAATTCCTGAATTTAGTTAAATTTATAGCAGCACATCTCCAAGAGAAAAATGAGCCTTTTGCACAAGAAATATGAATGAAATCAGACCAAGATGCACAAAAATGAAGTTGCCCAAAACTAATTGTTAAGAAAAAAATGATTAAAGCATATACATAGGAACATATTAGCTATGGAAGAACAAAATTAGAGAACAGCTTATTACACATTAGAAACAAAAAGCATACTTTACAAATGGACTTCTCTGGCACTAAATGAGTATTGATTCTGTCCGGATCTACAGGTTGGATAGCAAGAATAGCAGTGGCTCAATCTCACAATTGCCACTTGGCCACCTGTAAGCATCATGGACACTGTCCATGCCCAGGACTTACTGGAACTTTGTGAGATGTCCTATCCCCAAAACGTTAGAAGCACTGGTCATATATTTGCCATTCTGGTATTTTTCTTATGTTTTATTCTTAGTAATTCTTTACTATCAAGAAAACTTTATCAGCCGGGCGTGGTGGCTCACGCCTGTAATCCTAGCACTTGGGAGGCTGAGGCAGGAGGATCGGTGCGAGTTCGAGACCAGCCTGGGCTACAAAAAGTGAGCTCAAGGCTAGCCTGAACTGCATAGCGAGACCCTGTCTCAAAAAGACAAAAAAAAAAAAAAAAAAAAAAAGAAAACTTTATCAGCCGGGCGTGGTGGCTCACGCCTGTAATCCCAGCACTCGGGAGGCTGAGGCAGGAGGATTGGTGCGAGTTCGAGACCACCCTGGGCTACAAAAGTGAGCGCAGGACCAGCCTCAACTGCATAGCGAGACCCTGTCTCAAAAAGACAAAAAAAAAAAAAAAGAAAAAAAGAAAACTTTATCTTTGTTGATGTTTTTGTATAAATTAACCTAGTCAAATACTGAGTACTCTGAATTGATTGGAGATTCATACGTATGATTCACAAGATTCTGGCCTCTTAGCTGGACTCAGAATTTAATTATAATTTTGGAATATTGTTTTGAAATATTTAATTTAATTTCATATTGATTAATATTTAATTAATTTTCTGACCATTGTTTAATTTTAATTTCTTTTATCACTGAGACTGTATCTTTGTCCTACAATCTACTTATAAGTGATGGTATGATATTTTTTGGAATATTAGGAACTTTAAAAGGTATATTTCTATAGGAAAGGATTAGAATGCATTAAACAGATTCAAATAAATATCCAGGAAATAAATATCCCATTGAGAGCTGATAAACTAAAAGATAGAATTTTAGAGCTTGAAGACAGCATTACACTAGTGATCATGAAAGGAAACTTCTCTTAAAAATCACAAAGAAACAGGCAGTAACAGTTCAGCAATGGTAAGATGATGCAAGGAAAAGAAATATAGGACTGATGGGTTTCAATGAAGAAGCAAGAGTAACGTGGGTCACACAGAAAGACTCTTTGTGGAAGTAATGGCGGAAAATTTCCAAGCATGGGAAAGGATCTAACATACAGGTAAGTGGAGCATATAGAGCTCTAGTTAGTCATACGGAAAATAAATATACACACAGATATATAATAATGAAGATCCCAGAAATTTAGTGCAAGTACAGACTATTAGAACTTATTTAAGAAAATAAATAGACCATGCATAAAGCAAAGTCCATCAGAACCATGGTAGATTTTTCAAAACAAAGTGACAAGTCAAGAAGTGCTTGAAGTGTTTCAGGTCTTAAAATACAATAATCTCTAGTCCAGATTGCTGCAATCTGCAAAAATATTTTCCAAAGTTAATGGAATAATAAGATACTTCCATGACAAAGAAGAAATGAAGTAATTCATGATCACCAATCAACCCTAAAAGAATGCTGAATGATACTCTATAAAGATATTAAAATGACCATAATTCCCACAACAATAGAAATGAACCACCAACAAGAACAGGAAACTAACAGAAGGGAAAAGTAGGGAAACAACAGCTGGAAAATAACATGACAAAGATAAAACAGTACACAGCAGCTATAATCATTTAGGTACATGGCCTCGATTCACCCATCAAAACAAACAAACAAAAAAAACTTCCAGAGTGGATTAAGAAACAAAATCATTTAACTCAAGAAAAAAATTATAGACTCAAAGTGAAAAGAAGGAAAACAATACTCTATATGACAGGAAAACATAAAAAAATCAGGATAGCTATTCTGTTTTCAGAAATGTGAACGTATTTTTTTTTTTTTTTTTTGCTTTACTTTCTTGGCTTGGTTTATTTCACTTAACAAAATGAGCTCAGTTCCATCCATGTAGTGACAAATTACAGGACTTCATTGGTGTATAGTATTTGAGTATACACACCATATTTTCAGAACCCATCATCAACTGATTGATGCATTGTTTCCCCAGGCATTTGTGGATATTCCGGATAGTGCTTAGTACAATGAGATTACAGAAGTCTCTTCAACATACTGATTGGAGTTTCACTATACCTTACTTGATTTTCATTACATGTAATAAGAAATAACAATGTGACAATTTCAAAATACGCTAGTAGTACATTCCCAATAATTGATACAATCCATATTGTAGTCCTTGTAGTAGTTATACAGAGCACAAGGTGTAGACCTTGGGAGATATAGAAGTTACATGTTACAGGTCTTGCATTAACTTCCCCTGAACCGTGCAGCAGAAAAGTTCAACCACGAGGCATAAAAAATAAAGCTAGATTAGTATGTTGACCTGTAGAAGGCTTAAAGCAACAGCTTCCAACATTGCCAGTTTTGCCAATGACCCACTGCGATTATGGAACATTAAACTGTGTATACAACTACTTTCTCTTAGTTCAATGAGAAGAAATTTTTATGTAAATTTCAAACCAAGAATGTTCAAAAGAGATAAAGAAGACCACCACATACTTCTTAGGAGAAAACTTCAACAGGAAGCAATAGCAATTATAAGGCTATAAGCATTAACTACAGCAGAACCCAGCTATTTAAAAAAAAAAAAAAACAGATATAAGAAAAACAAATAAGCAACACCACACCTGTAATGCAGGATTTTAATACTCCATTTTCATAACAAAATATGATAACTAGACAATATGAACAGCAAATAAGTAAAATAACTAAACCAAACTTGTGAAATAATCTTATCAGACCTTAAAAAAGTGTTCTGTTCATCATCAAAATGCACTTTATTCTCAAATGCACATGAGAAGTTCTCTAGAATAGACCACATACCAGCACATAGAACATGCTAAAGGAAACATACAGGACTTAAAATTATCTCATATATGTTTGCTGGACCATAGTACAATGAAACTGCAAAGTATTTCCAAAAAAAATTGGAAAAAGCACCATGAATACAAGGAAATTAAATTTCCTCCTGAACAACCAATGAGTCATAGATGAAATTAAAGAAGAAATTAAATAATAGTTACAATCACACAATTACAGATACAACTTACCAGAACCTATGGCATGCAATGATAGCAGTCTTTAAAGGACAATTAATGATTAATTTTTAAAATCAATTTTAAATTCTTGTATCTGTCAATCTATACAACTACTTTGAAGATACCAATATGCAATACAAAAACCATTGTTGATTTTCCTAATATCTTGTTTCAAATTCTGTGTTAGTTTTAGTATTTTTATGTTTTTTTAAATAAAAAGCCATTTATACATAGATAATTGAAATTCCTATTTGTTTTTTTTATGTGTTACAATTAACTGATTATTCTAATCCTAGTTTCATAAAATGCTCACTCCATTCTCCAAATCAATATGGCAAGTGAACGTCACAAGTTAAACGTTTTCTACCTTTTATGTTGCTGTTTTCTTTTTGAGACAAGGTCTCCCTATGCAGTGGAGGCTGGCCTTGAGCTCACTTGGCATCCTGGACTGGTCTCAGTCTCACAAGAATCCTCCTGCCTCAGCCTAACAAGTGCTGGATTTGTAGGTGTGCACCACCATGACACGCCTTATTGTTTACTTGTGCATCCTTATTGCTGCTTGAACTGAATAATTTACCTGAGAGTTGTGTTTTAAAACCAGATTCTACCAAATTAAAGGAATAATAGCACATCAGTAAAAGAAAGCTATTTTAATTGAGCAAGAAATGTCAGTTTAATGTTTTCTAGAAGTAAAAACACAGTACAATTTATACACATTATGCACTTCTCTAACATTAATTTTTTATTTATTATTTTTTTTTATTCTTGTTTCAGAACCTTTGTTTGTTCACTCATTTTTATGGCCGGCTCAGCCCACCCCGAGGGCAGGGCTGGCGCAGCATGTGGTGCCGGGGATCGAACCGCGGTCCCTGAAGCCGCCCAAGCTTCCCCAAACAGGCGCTTTAGACCACCGAGCCATCCCGCCGGGCCCCTCTAATATTAATTTTAAAATGATGTTAGGAAACATCCAACACATAACCATTAAAAGAAAACTTAATTGTAAACTATATTCTCATTATAATACACAAAAGAAGATGCTGTAGTTGTGCAGTTGGTCAGTGTGCAGCACCTGCAGTACACAAAAGAAATCAGAAAGTTCACCAGGACCTCTTTAAAATTCGCAGAAGTCTGGTTTTTAATTCTCTATCAGTGGAATATTAAAGTATTACAATCAACACAACAATTTTTAATAGTAGAATTTTCATTTATTAAAATGAAAATATGCAGAATAAGACATTGTACTATATGAGTAAAGAAGGAATTTTGGTTGTTGATATTATAATAAAGGATATAGACATTTGAAATATTTTAGAAGGTAGATATCTACATGTGCATGTAGATTCAAAAATAAAATTCATAGCTAGATATGTATATCTAGATAAGTAATGTTAATGCAAACTTAGGGAAAAACTATTGATGTTCATTATTTAAAAAAATCTGATAATAAGTAAGTTATTGCTATTTGATATTCAATAATTGAAAGATATAATCAATATTTCTCCATCAAATATTTCGGCACATATTTTATAATTTTGTATCAGTTATAAATCTCCATTAGTTATATTTTTCATGTTGAAAAATACTTTCAACTATTCAAAATTAACTCAAATTTTAATAATTACTGAGTTTTCTAAAAGTCATTATATGATGTTTAAAAAATCAGTATTATAGCAAAGGTCACGCCAGATCTTCTGGAGCTGTACATGACTCGCTGCGTCTCCTCACATCCAGTGCCACTTGCAGTGCGTTCACAGAACCTTCCAAACTCATTTCTATTACATGCATTCAGCTATTCATTTAGCTATATTTTGATAAAATAATTTGAAAAAGCTCAAAATCATATACAATTTTCTATAACAAAGCTATGGATTCAATGGATATGGTTTTGTGAGGAAATCAGATACAATTGTGAAATATATATCTATCTATATATATATATCTATATATAGATATATATGTATATGATAATAGTTCTATATTAAGAATTTTCCTTTTTTTAAGAGTAGAAAATATTTTATTGAGATAGACAACTGCTGTAAGATGGAAGGGCACTGAGAAGTGGATTCCCTGAGTGTTTTTATTTTATATATATGAAGCTTAAATGTAAAGTTATCTATGTTAAATATTCTGGGCAAAGAGCTTATAAAATTACTTGTTTCCAAACTAAAGTAATGACATGATTTAAAACCACATATGTTGAATTATGATATAGTAATTTCCAAGTAGAAATATTATCAAGTAGTAGTCACTCTTCATGTAAAATATGAAAAAATATAAATATAAATTCAAATGTTCATTCAAAATGTATAATAATCTTTTTTTTTTTTTTTTTGTCTTTTTGAGTCAGGGTCTCATTATGCAGTTGAGGCTGGCCTTGAGCTCACTTTTGTAGCCCAGGCTGATGTCGAACACGCACTGATCCTGCTGCCTCAGCCTCCCGAGTGCTGGGATTACAGGTGTGAGCCACCACTCCCGGCTAATAATCTTTATTTTTGTTTTTATATTTTTTTCTGTATTTAGGGCAAGGTACGCAGGGTGTTTAGGTCTCACTAGAGAGATTAGACTCCTACAGATCCTCCTGTTTACAGCCTTCCAATGTGTGGATTACAGGTGCATATCCCCATGCCCAGTATCAGTTCCTGTCTCAGTATGTGAAGAGGGTGGGTCTGGCACAGCAGGCCCAGGAATGGAACCCTCCCCATGCCCTCTGTGTCTGCATAAGTAGGTGCTTTAATCCACTGAGCTATGTGGTCAGCCTGTAATCTTCAAACTGGTACTCTGTTCTCAAATTGAATCTTAAAACAAAAATCTGTTTACATTTTCTCTCTTTCCAGTAATGTAACCCAAACTATTTTATCATAAGAAAAATCAAGTGTATTTTCAGGTAAGCATTTTGTGATATTATAAATGTTCTATTTCTTTTGGATTTGATATTCCTTCGATAAGAAATCTTCAAGGCTTAAATTCAGAGTAAAATTCTAGCAAGTAATATTTTTAAATATGTGGAGTAAAATACACTAAGCCTCAAGTAGCATTTTTCATATTTTATTTGTTTGTGTACTTTTGCATTTGCTTATGCTACAAGTTTTTGTATAAATAATTACAGTGAACATTAGTAATATGTAACAAATTTAAATACATAAATAAAAAGCAGCATATTAAATAGTTCAAAAATTAAAGATGTTGTAAAATGCAAATGTAAAGGGATTATGATCTTGCTGGGGATGGATATCAATATACCTCTTAACTTCCTATTAGGATAAAAGTGAGAAAGCTTGTCTATATAAAAACATGAACAGCCTACCCACTTGGGAGAAAGTTAACCAAATAAAAAAATCATGCAAAATATTTCCCAAACTTAACATTAAAAATAAAACAACCATTGCTTACAAGGAAAACTCCCCTATTCCATATTAACCATAAATGATATGAATAGCTGTTGCTTTTAATGATGGGTTTACAGAGGTACAAAAGCAAATATCTATACTTATTTGGAAGGGAATCACAAAGATAATTCTCGCTTGCAACTGAACTACTAAACAGTATATTTCAGACTATGTGGAAGAACTGATAAACAAGACTGGCTCAAAAATGAGCTGCCAACATATTTCTCTGAGAAGATCCTATTAGGTAGACATTGGGCTGGAGGGAACTTGAGATTTTTTTTGGTGGCAGTAATTGGAACAAGCAAGTCTAAGCTTCCAGATAAATATTGAACAATAGGTAGTAAAAAACAGTCAAGCTTGGAGTAGTTGACCTTTTCTTACGGAGACTACATAGTTTAGACCCTACTTCCTTGGGTACTTGAGTGAATGCCTGCAGGTACAGTAGTGCTTACCTAGGAGTTTAGCTCTAATCCACAAGATTAAACAGGCAGATGGCAGACTCGGAAGCTCCTTTAGCTATTACAGTCACAATATATTTCACTATAAAATTTAAATCAAGATTTACAACAAGGTATTTACTAACTAGTCATTCAAAATAGAACAAAAAAAGAACAAAGTAAATTTATTTATACTATTAAAATCACATTTCATAATTTTTCATCTCATACCAAAAAATTATTACTTTAAGTGCAGATTTAATTACTTTAATTTAATTTAATTTTATTTTATTGAATTACTTTAATTACTTTAGTTTATATGTGGTATAAACATTCCAAAAATATAAAAGTAACTAGAAATTTAAGTTTTAGAGAAGTCAACCTGCTTTTTCGTTAGGCACTAATATGTGTTATATTAAAATAAATAATTTGAGGCTGTTGACTTGAATCTTTTATAGCTCATCATATTAATATGGCTTTACTTTTTATACTTCATGGTTAGACTTTTATGCTGGGTGGTTAAGACCGAGATAAAGCAAGAGCTATATAACAAAAAGGAGAACTTTTGTGTGTGACAAGGTCAGTTAAATCCCCTCAGGTTTATCCTGAAACCATGTACAGTGGTTTGTAGATCGTTTGTCATTGTCAGTCATCTGGATAAGTCACAGCCATTGCTTGACCAGTTAGCTCTCTGTGAAAGCCTGAGAGGATGTTTCCTTTCTGACATTGCCAGTTGTACTGATAACCCACTACTATCATGGACTATTGGACTACCTATACAGCTACTTTCTCTTTGTTCAATGAGAAGAAAGATTTGTACTAATAGAATTTAGACAAGATATCATGTCTGCATCTTGTACTATGAACAACTACTACGAAGATACCAATATGCAATATATTAATTATTGTATCTGCTCTACTAACCTGTTGTGAGACTGTCTCATTGCTATTTCTCTCTCATTAATATTAATAAAAATAAATAAAAAATAAAATAAATTATTTGAATGATTTTTTCCATAGCCTCATTATTTATAGATGATTTTTTTAATTCTCTCAACTCACATAGGAAATCATTCTTTAAAATTAATATTGAGCCTACGTTATTAACTACATTATTATCTCTCAACAGCACACTGTTGACCAAATTGCTTTCTTTTGTACCAGGAAGATTAACTTGTCTGAGGTTTCTGAAGAAAAGAATTGGAGAAACCAAATCTCAGATGATACAGGTAAGACTCTCGATTCAGAATATTCAGTTATCTATACAGTATAACATTACTTCTAACTTTTAGGTCATAAAATACCAAAAATGAAAACTATTTTAGTACCTATTATTGAATAGAAATAAATTTTCAGTATGAAATAATTAAACAATATCTAAATTTTTATGTATATAGTATAGTAGACACAGTAACTTCATAAGCTACACCAAAGTGCAAATGATATGGAATATGTACCAAAGCTGAAAACACAGTTTAGCATATGCAATACTGTGAATAGCTACAAAATTCTGTAAAAATCTCAAAAATTATCCTCTCAAATCACAAAGGACTTCACGTTGATGTACAACAAAAGGTGAGTCAACACTACACTTTAAAACATTTGTCAAAAAATTTAAAGAAACACAGAAAATATATTGTCTAATTAGTTTTAAAATGATAACATCTTATTTGGATATACTACACAATGTAGAAACTAAGTCAAAAGGTAAGAATTTTAAAATATTAATTAAATCATATATAAGACTAAGTATAATTAAAGTGCAAAAAAATTCATGGAGGTTATGAATTTACACATCTAAGGACCTCCTATCACACGAATAACAAACACTGGCAGAAGATCACAGGGTTTCTCAAAAAATGTATATAAAAGGTCAACAGGTATAGTGAGGACAGGTGTTTGATACTTCTTAGTTTAGACTGGTACGAACCAAAGCTCAAGTGACATCCCAACCCATGAAGATAACCATAGTGAAGACTGGCGATTGAGTAGGAGAAACATTACTGCCAACACTACAACTATCTCACACTGTCCAAGAGGATCAAAAATAGTCGAACCTCCATCAACATATTAGGGGCTCTTCAATGAGGTTGATGTACAATTACCAAAGGACCAAGCAATTCCATTTCATCCCTTTGCTAATTTTCTTGTCATTGAAACAAAGCATCTGGCATCCACTAGTTAAAGGAGGAAAATTCTATTTTAACTCATAGTTTGCCGAGGTTTCAGTCCATAGTAGACAGGACCTATGTCAAGAGAACTTGGTAGGGCTGGGAAAATAGCTCAGCAGCGTAAGCACCTGCATGCCTGGCAAGCACAAGGTCCTGAGTTAAACCCCTCACACTGTAATTAATTAATTAATTAATTAATTAATTAATTAAATAGGGGAAAGGCTTATGGTGCAATAGGCTGGAAGCAGCAAGCATCTAGCCTCCCTTTCTTCTTTTATTTCATCCAGGCTATAATCCTATTCGTTGGTGCTACCCACACTCATGCTGGGTCTTCCATGTTCAGTGAGTGCCACTATTCACACCCAGAACTGTGCTACTTCACACTTTTGAGCACATGCAGCAGTTCTCAACCTGTGGGTCGTGTCCCTGGCGGGGGTCAAACGACTGAAACACAGGGGTCGCCTAAAGCCATCGGAAAATGTCATTTGTTTGGAATTACAGTTTTGAAGTAGCCACCAAAATTATTTTTTGGTTTGGGGTCACCGCAACATGAGGAACTGTTGCAGGGTTACGGAGTTAGAAAGGTTGTGAACCACTGCAAGGAGACATCAAGATATAAACCTTAGCAGTGTTCATGAGCTGATAAACCAAATGTGGAATAACATTCACCCTAAAAATGGAAGAAAACATTTACATATTGCTATAGTAGGAGTGATCTTTAACAGCACTACAATAAGTAAACTGTGTCAGACACAAAAAGTGATATAGTAATTCCACACAGGAAGAATCTCCATAGTGGACAAATCCACACAAATTTGCATGATGGTGGTGGTGGAGCAAAAGATGAGTGTCTCTCTCTTTGTATGCTCTGCAGGGCTTTCTTCCGGGATGGTTGAATTTTTAGAAAATAGGTAGAGATATCTTTGTGAAGCAGTGGAAATATACTAGATGTCATTAAAATATGAATCTTAAAGTAAATTTTATGAATATTTTATTACAATGAAATTTCTGTATACTACTATATATACATATTTAAAATATTTCCTGAAATAATACATTTCTCTTGATTGATGAAGGTGAATTATTTGAGATATTATATGTCAATTATAGGAATTATAGACAAATTTTCCATTCAACAGATAGAGTATTTTTACCAATTTATATTTCAAGTCAACAACTTGATATAAGCCGGGCATGGTGGCTCACGCCTGTAATCCCAGCACTGGGGAGGCTGAGGCAGGAGGATCGGTGCGAGTTCGAGACCAGCCTGGGCTACAAAAGTGAGCTCAAGGCCAGCCTCAACTGCATAGCGAGACCCTGTCTCAAAAAGACAAAAAAAAAACAACTTGATATAAAACATTAACACGTGTATTCTATGTAACTAACATTATGAAAAAAAGATGCATCAAAAAGATGTGTACTCATCTATGGTGCTACATGGTGTGTTCCAAGTTTCTTGGGAGGCTGAGGTGAATGACCATTTGAGCCCAGTGTCTGAGGCTAGCCGGAGAAGCACAACTCACTCAGAAGAAACCATCAGTAATGCGAACACAGCATTACTTTAAAATATAACACAATCAACTATTCATTAATCTGGAAAATTATACGTGGGTTTGCAGTCTAATAATCAACCTATTAAAAAAAAAAGCCTTTTGATGTGCAGAAACTTTTCAAAAAGGTGAGATTCCAAATGTCGATTATTTGAAGTATTTCCTGTGAAGTTTGACTTTTCTTCATGAACTCTTTACCTACAACCAATGTCTTTAAAGTTTCCACCTATTTTTTCTTTCAAAGGATTTTGGGTTTATTCTGTTTCATTTTATTCATTTATTTTTATTTATTTATTTATTTATTTATTTTATATTGTATGTTATCAGGAAGGGTCCACAGGGTTACAGGGTATTTATAGTATCACTACTAGATCAGACTCATAGTGATCCGCCTGTCTACAGCATTCCAAGAGCTGGGATTACAGACGTGCACCACCATGCCCAGTCTCAATTGCTGCCCCAGTGCATCCTGGGGGCGGGGCTGGTATGGCAAGCCCCTGACCCCTGTGCCTGCTTGAAGGTGCTTTAATTTGCTGAGTTATTTAGCCTGTCCTTGGTTTCCATTTTACTATTTAAGTCTTTGATTCATTTTGGCTGTAGTTTTGTGCATGATGATATGCATGGGTCTATTTTAATCCTTTGGCATGTGGAAAGCCAGTTTTACTAGTACTATTTATTAAAGATATACTTATGTATATGTGTAAATAGTTTGGATAATTGTACTGTCAGTTTGTGCTGGTCTTTTGAAAGGAGCAGTTAATACTTAAATTTTATTTTCTTTTGAATTTCTTACAACTAATTATTATTATTATTACTGTTGTTATTTAGTATATTTGGTACGAGGTCTCCCTATGTCGCTAGGACTTGTAGTGACCCTGCTGTTTTCAGCCTCCCCAGCACTGGGATCACAGGCATGCACCACCATGTCTGGTATCAGTGGCTGGCTCAGCACGTTGGGGGCATGGCCACGTAGGTGTGCGGTGCCAGGGATCATACCCCTTCCCTGCGCTTGCTTCAGAAGATGACTAGTCCATTGAGTTATCTAACCGGCTCTTCTTACAACTTTTATGCTATTGTTCTTTTTTGTTTTAAACCAATCTTTCATATTTATATCTGGTAACCGGAACAACTGTTTTGAAGACAGCAAGCATTGTTGAATTCCTATTACTTTGTTTAGTGAAATTTTGTATCATTTATACTGTTTTTCTTTCTTTTCCCTTTTTTTTTCTCCAGGAGGATTGCCAGTTTTTTTTTAAATTTATTTCCTTAACACAATAGTATAATTATACCCAAAATGTCTAGAATTTTTTAAAACACAGTACAAATTAGAATCAAAACAGAAAAGATTATAAGTGATAGATTTTCACTTAAAAAATAAGAATTTTATGGTATTTGTTATATTGCATAGTGCTGTCTTCTAAATAGTTATTCATATTAGTAGATATATGCTTGTAAAATTGTAAAAATAAAGAGAAAATATATATAAGAAATTAAAAAGATAAAAAGAAAACAAAATAATATGGCTTTACATTTTTAAGAAACTAAAATTTGACACAAATTAGCATGCATATTGAAATGCTGTTTTTTTCTATCACTATTTTGTATTGTTTAAAAAAATTTAAAAATTAAATGGAAAAATGGAGGGAATGATTTTATAAAATTATATCAGCCAATGAAAGAAATTCATCTAACAAAGTGTGGAACATGTTTGTCCTTGTTTTATATTTGAGACTTAAAGACAACCTTTCAATTAAAAAACCAAAACAGAACTGATGTGGTAATCACATAAAGCCCTGGGCAGTCACATTTACCAATGACCCTAAATAAAAGTAAAATATTGAAGTATTTGCCCTGACATCCTGAGTAGAGATGCTCTCTGTTACTCTAAGTCTGCCTGTCTTCACAATAATACTGGAGAATCCCAAGGCATTCAGACCTACAAATGATAAAAAATGGAATAAGAAATCCGTTGTTCATTTCAGAGATAGTAACTGTTTTGAAATCTTAACAATTTCCAGATGAAAGCATACGACTGATGAGAAAAGTTATCACTTAAGAAAAATTTCAATGCCCAAACACAAATGTTCATTGACATAACAACTATAAACAGAAATTGGACACTTTAACTGTACCATTCCTTGAAGGTTATACAAAAGTAAATTTAATAATTAAAAGAATTTTTAAAAATTAGTTTAACATTATAATAATATGCAT
This sequence comes from Myocastor coypus, assembly GCA_004027025.1. Classification (NCBI taxonomy): domain Eukaryota; kingdom Metazoa; phylum Chordata; class Mammalia; order Rodentia; family Myocastoridae; genus Myocastor; species Myocastor coypus. The sequence continues at coordinate 27,421 of PVJA010000138.1, read as the reverse complement.
ACACTAATATATATGAGAGTGTAATTTAAGGTAGGATAAGTGTAGACACACAGTAGAATCATAATGGAAGCCTTTTATTTATTTATTATTTTATTTTATTTATTTATTTTTTAAAATAATTTTCTATTCATTTATTTATTTTTTCTCGTTTCAGAACCTTTGTTTGTTTATGTACTCATTTTTATGGCCAGCTCAGCCTGCCCTGAGGGCAGGGCTGGCGCAGTACGTGGTGCCAGGGATCGAACCGCGGTCCTTGAAGCTGCCCAAGCTTCCCCAAGCAGGTGCTTTTAGACCACTGAGCCATTGCGCCAGGCCCCGGAAACCTTTTATTAATAATGTAAATATTTCAGTTATATTTAGGTGACATATAATTAAATTTAGTATCTTGGCTAACATACATAACAGAGACAGATAGAAAGCTAATAGTTTGTTTTTAAATTATATATATACATATATATATAGAGAAACATAATAATAGGAAAACTATTTGAATAAGAAATAATTTTAGAATATAATCAAGAGTTATTAAGTATTCATATGAAGACACTCTAAATTCAACAATATGACCTAGGAGCAAACTGATGAGTAGAACATCAATTTAAAGATATCTTCTTGTGGTCAGCCACATAGCTCAGCTGACTAAACCACCTGCTTAGTCAGAGCACAGTGGCCAGAAAGCAGTCCCCAGCGTATCCTGCAGGCGCTGACCCTGAGACATGCTGAGAAGGTAATTGAGACTGGGTGTGGTGAAGCGCTCCTGTAATCCCAGCTCTTGGGAGGCTGTAACAGGTGGATCACTATGAGTTCAATCTATGTAGTGAGACCCTGAACACCTTGTAGAACTTGTAGCAAATATATAGAAATGATATCTTCTTCATGTATATCCCTGAATTTATAACAAAGGACACTGTAACATAGTCCCAGCAAAGACTGTTTTTAGAACAAACACTATATATGAATGCTTAACTAGAAAATAAGCAAAGTTGACCTCTACTTTATGCTATACATAAAAATGAATTTAATGTATATTTTATAATCAAATATGAAAATTCTGGAACATTAATAAATTAATATCAATAATATTTTGGTTTTGAGTAGGACAATATTTCACAAAAGAGAAAACAAAATGCCCTTAATCATAATATAGAAGGCTTGCAGATTGCATTATATTTCATTTAGGGATTTTGTTTACCCAAATGAATCATCAAGAAATGATAATGCAGACCTTGTAGGGCAAAAATATTTTTATATAAGTAGTAAACAAAGTTCATAAATATCCAGAGTATGAACAAATTTTAAAACATAATTAAAAGACAACAAAATATAAATAATGCATTATTTCAGTAGCTATTTTGCAATAATATTTTAATATGAAGGAAATGGAAGGTTAGTTTCACTTGTGCAGCTGTAAAGTTGTGTAATGCCAAAGAGAACTGGCGCTAGCAGAACGATGCCAGAGCAGTAGAGTGACAAGTGACTGCGCTTGATTAAGCAGCAGAGCAACGCAGGGAGTGTCGCTTGGAAGAGTAGAGCCTGTGTCTGCAAAATCCCTTCGGAAAACGCTTTCCTTGGACATTTCACGTCATAAGTTGGGAAAAATCTGTAGGCGTATGAAGTTATGACTATGTCTACTAAATGAAAGTAACCAAAATAAGTGGTGATGATAGTAACCTGAAAATTGTCTTTCATTAGAAGTTATTATAATGTTGCAGAATTCAGATAGAATATTTCTACAGCTCTAGAATTAACCAGAATTAACATTTTTTCTATGTAAGATAATAGTGACACAGGAATGTTCAAATGTGACAATATATTAGTTGATATATAAAAATTTATCTATTCAATGCACATTTTGTTTTTGCTGAAATTTTACCTACCAATGAAAATGAAGAGAAAAAAAGACCAATAGAAAACATTTATTTTGGGCCAAAAAGTTCTGAGTATTAAAATGCCTTCAAGCAGGGGCTCTGAGTTGATCCCAGAGCCTGCCAGCCTTTTCCCCTGGGACCCGCTGAGCTGGCAACTGAGAGAGGGCATGGTGGCATGTGCCTATAATCTCAGCACTTGGGAGGCTGTAAACAGGTGGATCACTCCAAGTCTGATCTCATATGAGATCTTGAACTTCCTGTAGACACTTCTGTAAAATACAGAAAAAAAGAAAAGATAAAATAATTTATCTCAAAATAAATACAATATTATCTACCTATAACCTAATATCATTAGAACAAAAATCAACATTAAATTATACAACGTGAACAAATGTAATTCCATTTCCCTTATGTAAAGGGTACGTTACAAGATGCAGTGATGTTCTGGAATATTTAATTAATGAATTTAGCCATGTTTTGAATATATAATTAACTACATTATAATTTTATAATTATAAATAAAAAGAAAACATTATATATCAATTTACTGAATTTTAGCTTTTAATTTAAATGTCAGTGCTAATAAAGTTAAACTACTCTTGTTCAGTGTCCTTAGAATTGCCAAGAGTGTCTATGGTTTTATTCTGAAATAAAGTATTAGACAGTCTTATTCATTATTTTAACCAAATTACCTTCACTATGATTATTATCTGTGTAATCAGCCAAATATTGTCGGGCTCTATTTGTGGATAGGAGGGTATTTTACCAGTAAGTTCATATTTTAGAGGATTAAATACATTTTCAAAATCGGAAATTTCAACCATCCATGAAAGTAAACAATGCTTTAGGAAACAAAGAAAGGACTTTAGTTATGCATTCTGCCCCCATTTTAGATTAGCTGATAAATTTTCATGAAAAAATATATAGCATTTTACTCTAAAGCAAACTCGGAGGACATTTGTCTCCTGCAATTCGTTCTTCCCACAGAGTGTCCCCATGGAAGGCCTGTGATTTGGCTTCTCAGAGGACATTTTTCCCGTTTTAGTTAAGACAGATTATAACTTTCCACGTCTTCTAACATTGCTCCATTTAAACCTTTTTTAATTCAATGTTTAATAGTTTGGACTTTTCTGTTGGCATGCAGAAGAAATAATGGCAAGAAAGAAGTGTGAAGAAAACGGAGAAAACGAAGTGAAGCAGCCAGGATTAGAAGCATCGTTTTTGCTCATGTTAATAATAACACACAAACACAGTCCTGCTTTATCACCTAAAATTTGTCCCTAGATGAAATATCCTAGATCAAATATAACATTAATTTGATATTTTTCAGTGTTAAATTCACTGCAATTATTTTATTTATGTTGTAAGATTTCTTAATGTTAATGATAAATAAAAGATTAAAAATATATTGTACAAAATTTAGGGAAAACTACTTTGCAAGTTTTCAGTATCAGATAAATTCCAGTATTCTGGAATGTCACAAAATAAAAATAAGAGCAAGTCTCATCCTCCCTAGTCATTTTATTATCTTCTGTCCTGCCTAGTAAGGGTAATTCCAATCAATCTTCTTATTCCATTGTTAGAATTTTGCCTTATAATGATTATATTAGAAAAATAATGTCATGTTGCAGAACACACCAGCAAATTGAAATATAGATATTAGCTACGTATAAAAAGATAACATAACATATATGTCTTAGATATTTGGAAATAGTCTGGTAATTTTTTTTTTTTTTTTTTTTTTTGGCAGACCGGGCTTCGAACTCACGACCTTGCACTTGCCAGGCAGACACTTATACCACGCAGCTATCTCCTTGCCCCCTCCCAAAAAAAATCTTACTATAACTTTCATAGTATGAAAAACTTTGTCAGGTGCATTTGCATATAGGAGTAAAGCAGAAAAATGTAAAAATTTGTTTATATTAAAATTTGAGTATTCAAAACACTTCGTGTGGGGCCTGCGATATGGTTCAGCAATCTAAAGCACATGCTTAGGCAAGCTTAGGCATCTGCAGGGACCATGGTTCAATCCCTGACACCACATGCTGCACTGCCTGAGCAGGTCATAAGAAAAAAAAAAACACTATTTGCTTGTCTACATACTCTTTTTCAAAACTTACTGGTGAAACTCCATTTTATAAAATATTTCACAAAAACACTTAGATGTCATTTTTAGCTTCAAATATTCACAGTGAAAATGAGGATATATATTTTAATCAATTTTGGCACCAAAACTGTGAATTCAGAGAATCCATCTTCAGAATGAGGACTGTAATCTCCTGGTAAATATAAGAGAGTAGTATAAAAACGTGTGGCTTCTTGCAGTTAAACTTAACAGAAAACAACAACAAAAATGAGCAAAAATGCAGTCAAATGCCAATAAAAATGAAATCTGTGCACGCTCATATCAGAAATGTATGCATGCATCTCAGTTTATCTAGAGTGCTGCATCTCAGTAAACCCATTGTAATTTTAAAATTTCAGTAATCACAAATGCACTGGATATACTTATCTTCAGTGGGAGCACGGTGAATTACAAAGTTCCAGTTGTTCACTCTCATAATTGTGTGGCTGACTAGGATCTGTTGCTCACTGTTTTTATGCTGTGCTGCAAGAAACTATCATTCACATATTAGTATCATGGCAAAAGGATAAATACTAAATAGAAAGTAATATTTATATTGGTAAATTCCCGCCACTTTTACACTATTCTCAATTCAAACAACAGTAATAGAAACCACAGTCTAGGACCATCCCATCAAATAATGAAACTTGTTTTGAATTATCAGCAATTTCAAATTTAAAAATTACTTAAATTATTTAGATTTTCAAAATTAATATTTTTATACTTTCATTTATATATGTTGGCAGTTTGATGATATTTCCCATTTTATCAACTACTTTTGAGAATGTCACTTTTATAGTTTAAAGTATATCATTTATCCTCTTTGATATAGTTTTGATTTTGTTTCGATTTTGAACTTTCTGGTGTATTTATGCATTTAGGACAGGGTCTATAGGGTCTAGTGATACAACTGTTTTCAGCTTCCCAAGAAGCACAACACATCAAAGATTGAACCCTGGCCATTGAGCTCTGCCTATACAATAGCATTAGTCCACTGAGCAATCTGGGCCGCCTGAAATTACTATTTTTATTTTTTTAATATTTTGTTCTAATTTGCCTATATTTTCTGCTAGAAAGAATTCTTAATAGAAACATTTTATAAGCAATCCATATATGTACATGTCAGACATATGCATGAAATTTTCATATAAGGTATATGTGCAAATAAATATACAGCTCAATAGAACAATTTAAATCAGAAAAGATACAGTACTTTTCTGATTGATAAGTGGAAGTGTTTTGTAAAATGAACTCACTTGGAAGATCATTAGTATTAAACAGTAAAATAAAAAGAAATAAAAAATAAAAAAACCAAAAAAAAAAAAACAGTAAAATCATTAATATTTGTGAGATGTTGAAATTAAAATATAGCTTGTAGAAAATTTGACATAATTCCTGCAAGGGAGACCTGTGTACAGAATGAAAATATCATCAACACTCAAGTAATTCAAGTTCCAATTTCACCAAAGGTGTCACACTTTTTAACTAAAATTCTTGGAAAGGAATTCTCAGCTTATTTTAAGATGAGTGGCTAAAATACACTGTGCCTAAGGTGAACGGGACTAACAGATCAGAATGAGAACATCTTTATTTAGTATTTTTGCTTGTAAAAATGTAATGAGTTGTAGAAAGAGGAAAGTAGATGGGGAGATATTTTTGAAGATGCGAAGACAGACAATCTAAAACTATTATGGGAAAGATGTAATTAGGAATTAGAGGTAGATAAGTGGTAGCAAGGAGAAGAGGGAAATTTGCTTCTGAGATGGCAGAGTGTATGACTCATGGTTGAGAAGGATGAGCAACGTATAGAAACTAGATAAAAGAAAAGAGATTGAGAAAATGCATAAATACATTGAAAAGAAAATATTTCTGCTTATATGAAATGTCTTATTTTCTCTGAGATATACAAGTTAATCTCACTTTCTGAGGAGTAATCTCAGATAGTCAAGGTCAACAGTAGCCTGAAATGACCACATGGCAATACACTAAGGGGAAATATTAGGATAATGTGCATGGGTGAAATGTACTTAACTCTAATTCTAATTGATAATAATTTATATTTTTATTGATTTCCAAATATTTTACAGATTTGTAATGTGCAAAATCATGTGTGCCAGGCCTGGAGAGATAGCTCAGATTTCTAAGTGTCTTTCAGGCATGCATAAGAACTTGGGTTGATCGCTCATACCACGAGCTCTGCTGGCCCCACCTGAGCATGCTGAGCTGGCTGCTGAGACTGAGTGTGGTGGTGCATGCCTGTAATCAGACAGGAGGATCACTGTAAGTCAGAGCTGTAAAAGGAGACCCTATAGCAAATATATGAAATTAAAAAAAATATCATATGTAGGGACTGGGGAAATAGCTCAGTGGAATAAGTGCTTACCTTGCAAGTGCAAAGTCTTGAGTCTGATCTCTGGTAAAATAAATAAATAAATAAATAAATAAATAAATAAATAAAGTTGTGTGAACTGGAGTAATACAAAAATGTAAAATTAAATGAGGTAAGAGTTATCATGTATATTTCTTACTCTTGGCTATATAGTCACTTGAAATATGTGGTGAGGTTGTTTAAAAGAGCAGTTCTCAGTGTTAGCATAGGAGGCATAAATTAATTCATTCATATCCTTTGTTATAATGAAATATTTTTATATTGAGATGAAACATGCACACTTCAATAAATACTGTTAGGTTAAACTTCACTGGCCTGGTTCTTTGTAAATTCCTTAAATTTCACCTGACTTAGTTTTAAATGTAAAAGCAACGGGGCTGGGGAGATCGTTCAGCAGTATAAGTGCCTGCTTGGCAAATGCAAGGACCTGAGTTCAAACCCAGTCCTGAAAAAGCAAAATCTTTGAAACAGATAGTTTCAGACTGTGCCAATACCATCAGAAGATCTTAATACTTTCCTGAAAGGACAACTTAATGTCTTAAACTTTTAAGCAAAAGAGACTTGAAAAACATCTTTATAATTATTTAAGGTACTTTACTTTGTCCTTTGTCATGATAGTGATAATTTTTGCTACAAGTTTATTTGTATACAAGCGGGTTACTGAGAAATTATTACATTCAGAGACATTGAATTAATGTAAGAATACAAAAATAAGAACATAAATCTAAAACTTTTCTTATGGGCTTTTGGTAGTTGGTACATCTAATGGGAAAAAATACATCAAAACATGTTCCGTTGTTTTGGCTATTGTATTTCTCTATCAACCTCCAGAGGAAGCATTATTATTAATAGCAGATATTGCTCATGAAACTGTATTAACTTTCCAGTAAAATATAATCCAGAGTCTAAAATGCTTAAAAACTAGTCAGGAAATAAATGTAATAATAACAAAGATATTGGCAATTTTTCTTTATAAAAGTAATTACACAGGTTTCAGTCCATGATAAATCTCCCTTATGGTTTTAATAAATAATATTTTTCTTTTCTTTCCTAAATTGCAAATTAGTTATACTTTATACAGTGAATAAAGGGGTTCCAAACTAGTGTTTGAATTTGATAAACTAGGACAGATTTCCTGAAACATTTTGAGGAACAGGAATCTCTAAAAACAGTTAATCAGTAATAGAATATTTTGGTGATAATTTGAAGAATATACAATCCAGATCGTTTTACCTCTTTGTTTTCCCCAAAGATAAACAAGTAACTGTTTTTAACTCATAGGTAGTCATAAAATTCAAACAAGTGCATGAACACATGCCAGGTTAATTCATTGAGATTGTTGTGCAGGATTCCTGTTTGGATGAAGCTGAAGGTATTAGAATATCCCGGGCATAAAACTAAATTGCCTTCTGCAATGAAGTAGCTAAATGAAATCTCTTCTGTTTGATATAAGTACACCTAAACTTAACAGAGTTTCTTTTGGAGAAGTCATTTATGACTATGTAAGAGAGAAAACGGAAATCTTGAGAAGACATTTTTAATTCATAAATTGAATTCAATGATCTTTTTCAGTTCCCAACATTTACAACCTTTCTGCCAAATAGAAAGGTTCATGACAGCATTTCATGACACTTGTAAAACCTTCTTCATAGAAGTCATTCAAAATTCAAAAGGGGTCAATTGCTAAAGGTCATTTACTATAGCTGCTTAGTGTAAAATGGATACTGCATTCAACATTCACACAAAAATAGTGCATAATTGTATTTCTGGGAAAGTTGGTATTTTAAAAGATTAGAAAATAATTTGGCTAATAGAATGAAAGTCTTACTCATTTAATTTATGTTTACATTGTAATAAAGACTACGAGACCCTTACTTTACTTTTACTTTAGCCTCAAAGGTAAGATTCAATTACTGTTTTTTGCATGTCTGCATTTACTTGTTTCCAAGATTTTTTTTTTTTTTTAATATATTATGGCCAGCTCATCTGGGGTGGGACCGGTGCAGCATGTGCTGCCAGAGATCGAATAGCAGTCCCTGTAGTTGCCTAAGCTTGCTTTAGCAGGTGCTTTAGACAACTGACCCATCTCACCAGCCCCGTTTCCAAGGTTTACCTCTGATGAATTATGCTTCTATAAACATGGATACACATATATCACTGTGGTATGATGTTTTCAGTTCTTTTGGAAAAATACCTAGGAGGGGAATGTATGGCTTTACATGGGACTTCTAATCCTATCTTTTTAAGGAATCCACACTGATTTCCATAGCAGTTATACAAGTTTGCATTTGTTCCAGCAGGGGAGAAGGGTTACATCTTTCCCACAGCTTCTCCAACATTTGTTGCTTGATGACTTCTTGACGACAGGTATAAATTCTGGGGCGAGATTGAACCTGTATTGGTTTAGTTTGTATTTCCCCAATGACAAATGATGTTGAATGTTTTTATATACTTATTTGTCACTTATATTTCTTCATCTGAGAAGGGTATATTCATTTGTCCATTCAAAATGCGCATTTTGGATTGACTCTTTGAAATTTGGGGGCCTGGTTTTTGCTTGTTTTTATTTTGTGTGTGTTTGTTTTTATTCTTCGTATGGCTTAGACAGAAGTCCTTTGTAGGGCAGTGAGCAAAATTTTTTGCCTGATTCATGGGTTTTCATTTTAGTCCATTGGTGATTTTGTCTGATGTACAGAAACTTTTCAAAAAGATGATATCTTAGTTGTTGACCCTTTGAAACATTTCCCATGTAGTTTGGTTTCTGTTCATGAGCTCTCTACTAACTCCTATGTCTTCAAATTTTCTATCTACCTTCTCCTCCAGGAGATGTAGTGTTTCTGTGTCAATACTTCAATCTGTAATCCATTTTTACTTAATTTTAGAGCATGGTGATTGACATGGGTCTCATCCTTTAGCACGTGGAAAGACAGTTTTGAACAATTTTTGAAAATCTAAAAGCAATAAAAATACTGAGCAAGTGCACATATGATATTAACCCTCTGTATCTCATCATGTGTCATCCCTTTTACATAAGGAGTTCACAAGCCTGGATATATACATCCCAGAATGCCATGCTTACAGATTGAAATTAAAGTTAATATTTGATATTTTTCACTTAATATATATTTGACCACCTAATGTATGGTTTGTAGATGTAAAAAAGAAAAGAAATTTACACAAAGAAAGAAAACAATAAATTAATATAATTGTCCTAGGAATGAAGTCCTTATGTGTTATTCTTAGTGCAAATGGTTTAAGGCTTTCTATAAAAACTTGAAAAGCTGAAACTTTATGGCTAAACAAGAAACAAAGGGAAATTTAGCTGCTAAGCAGTTATTTTCTCTCAGCACAAATGTCTGTTGAATAAATGTATGAGGGCATCATGTCTAATTGTGGTGCTCTATCCTTGAAGGGAATAAATAAACTGAAGGAAGTATATGTGCTACAATCCAGGCAGCGTTTCACTTATGGAATGGGAAGATATTCATTCCTTTATCCTTAGTGCCTAACAGTTCCTGGTGCAGCAGTTATCAGTGATATCATTATAGATTTTGTTAGAAGAAGGCCTATGTTACATGCAGGAGTTGTCTCGTAATCAGCCTCAGTACATATGTTGAAGAAAAATGACTGAAGATAGGGAAGGTAAGCTCTGAGGTCGAAATGTTTATGCTAGAATTTAGACTGTTCCAGAATCTTCTTTTTGACAGCTGTGTAACTCGGAAACACATTATTTGACATCATTACGCTCTATTCCTCTAGTTTAAAGTGAGTAAAAATTAAACATAATAATTCACACAAAATACTTATAGAATCATTTGCATGTGCAAAAGAATAAAAACCCAGCATTCATTGCATGAGATGAGGTGGAGAATTGACTCTTTTCAGCAGTAAGCTTTTAGTACAAGTTTATATTGCAAATATTTTTCAACAGCATCCAAGAAATACTTAGTTCCAAATTACAGGTGGTATGAAAATAGTTAAGATAGATGCAGGGGACATAGTTCCCGTAAATAAATTTTCAATTTCAATGTTAGGTAACATACACAATAAGGATGGCTCAAATATACAAGCTGCACCGCATTTTTTCATGAAGAGAATTCGCTGTGTAAATGAAGTATGACACTAAAGTTTTAAGTGCAGCATAGAAAAAAGAGAGCAACCACTACAGAGATCAAATAAGAGGAAAGTTGTTTATACTAATTTGTCCTTTCTTGTAAATGTTAAATACAATATAATCAGCAAGTCAACAGAGAGTAACAGGTAGGCACAGCTTCTACTTCATGTTGCTCCTAGTTAATTTGTTCCTCGAAATAGGTGTTGCCTGATGTAATGATAGGTAAATTTACCAAGATGTAGCGAGCTATGTATTCTTGATAAAGAAAAGTCCAGAACAATTAAAAAACTTGTAAGATATAAATGAGCAAATACTTCTAAGCAGAAAGCTGGTAGTGTGTTGAAATTGTAAAGATCCATCTAAAGCAGCACAAAAAAGTTGCATGTAATTACTCATTCTGTTCACATAAGCAGAACAAAGGAGAACTCCAATCACAGATGCTTAGGCTCTTAGCTTATTACCAGACGACACTAGGAAGCAGAATTTAGGGACACAGAAGTTAACAGGGAAAGACAAAAGTTCAACAAAAGAGTTAGTTTGGGAGGATGATAGTCTTCTCTGAGTATTTGTATCCCTGAAAATTTATACACTCTAACTTAATCTGCAATGTGGTGCTACTAAGTGTGTTAGAGTTTGAGACTTAAATATATCATGATAATTCTGCCCTAAAAAATAGAATTAATATTCTTTTAAGAGACATGGAAAGGGGCACATTCTTCCTTTTTTTTGCAAGGGAAGATACTATAGAAGGAATTATTTATAAAACAGATAGTGAAACTTCACTATGTCCCAAATCTTTTATAGCTATTCACACAACTAAAATTATGAGCCAAAAAAATGCAAAAGAGGATATACAAAACATACAGTCAAAATTATAAATATTAACAAATTCTTATAAATTATTTCTCATTTTATCTGAGTACTGTACATTAATCTTTTTTTTTTAAATTACACCCTATCTAGTAAGCTTCTTTCTTAAACTATATTAAGAAATACTAGGGCCAGCCAAATAGCTCAGTGGACTAAAGCGCCTGCCTAAGCAGAATGCAGTGAATGAGTTCGATTATGCAGCCTGGTGTGCCAGTCCTGTTCTCGGCATGCACTGAGATGGTGATTGAGACTGGATGTAGTGGTGTGCACCTGTTATTCCAGCATTTGGAAGGCTGAAACAGGAGAATCACCTCAAGTCTGATATATGTAGTGAGACCCTGCAGACCCCATACCCTGTAGACTCTGTACTAAATACATTTAAAAAAATCTGCTTGGGTAAGCTTTGATTGATATTCCATACTTTGCACTAAATTTTAAGAATGAGAGAAAATGTGTATTTTCTAGAGTACACTATTATGAAGACCATATTCATCATGCCTAATCATGGACACACATTGAAAATTATTGAAGGAACCCAGGAAATAGCTCAGCAGAGTATGTGCCTGCTTAGCAAGCACAAAGTCCTGAGTTTGATCCTGGAACCATAAAAAAAAGTGGATAGATAAATAAAATTATTGAATTATATAATTTATGATATTTCAACTAATTGGACTAAAATGGCATAAATTAATATACTACCAACCAAAAATTGTTTCAATTATGTCAAATATTCACGAGCATTTCAAATTCATCAATTATTATATCCATGCTTGTTATACCTAACCTAGATAATGTTTTAACCTAATGTATGTCAGGGGCAGCATTCCTGTTCTATAAAAACCACAAATATTTAGTAATTAAGAAGTACAAGCTGAGCTCAGTAGTGAGTATCTGTAGCCCAAGTAGTTGCAACCCAGCTGCTCTGCAGGATTCAGCAGTAGAAAAGCAGAATTGAGACTTTGGACATCTTAACAAAACCCAGTCTCAAAAGAAAACAATGATAAAGAATGAGGGAGTTGAACCTCAGCTTTCTTTAAATTTGATCTTCAGTTTAAAAAGCTAATAACAAGCCAGGCGTGGTGGCTCACGCCTGTAATCCCAGCACTCGGGAGGCTGAGGCAGGAGGATTGGTGCGAGTTCAAGACCAACCTGGGCTACAAAAGGGAGCTCAAGGCCAGCCTCAACTGCATAGCGAGACCCTGTCTCAAAAAGACAACATAAATAAATAAATAAAATAAAAATAAAAATAAAAAGCTAATAACAGTAATTATCTATTATCTGTCTGTCTTTCTATGTATGTATGTATGTATGTATGTATGTACGTATGTATGTATGCTTCCATTGTCACCTATCAAAAAACCCCACTTTTCATAGTAACCTCAAATTAGAAATTGATCAGATAATCATCAACAGATGAATATACAAGACAAAGCAATTATCAAATACAATAAATCATAATTAATAATATACATATTTAAATTACTAGTATATTGGCCACGGCAGTGCACACTTGTAATTCCAGAAATTGGAAGGCAGAGGCAAGAGGATTGCAAGTTCTGTGATAACTGCGTAATGAAGCCATAAAACAAAAAGTTACTGACAAAATGGTTAATCTCATTAAATCCAGTGAAATATTGCCGTCCTAAGTGCTCCATCTTAGACAATGCCCTTATATAGAGCTAATATTTAAATAAAATTCATATATAAAATATGAGAAATCTGATTTGTAGTAACTAATTTCTACAGAGAAACCTGTCCTCAAACTTGCATAAGGAATTTTACAAGATAAAAAGATTATATATACATTTATATGTATATACACATACATATATTAGTAAATGAATGTATAACCTATATAAAATTCACTAAATGATTATTAATAGTCAAAAGGTAATAAATAAAATAATATACCTAAATTTTGAGAACAATTATCTAATTAAGTTATTTATATATGTCTGCATGTTTTTTAAAAAAGGAATTAAAAAATTAGCATGTTTACTGATATTTAAACAGTGTTTTCATTACAGTTAGAATACTGGGCTAATGTGTTATTCTTTAAAGTGATATTTTGAGACATACACTGTGATACTTAAAAATCAAAGTATTTTCCTGGAATTTGTTTTACATGTATTATAAATAGGTGAGTTCGGTGCAGATAAAGTGAAATGATAGTGGGTAAGTAACATTTATTGTTGATGGGCATTATATGAGCTTTTCAACAAAGTGTTCATGCAAATTTTTATTCCATAAAGTGAACTAGAATGTTATTTCTTCGGAATCTCAACTATTGTCAACAATATATCTATTTTATATTTATTGATTCTACATAAATATATTGAAAAAATAAAATAAAATGTTATTTCTTGGATTTTGAATGCTTCTAAACATTTTAGTAAAACTAATGATACTTCTCTAAGTTCCATTTGTGCTGTCTATATCATCAAATCCAATGTTAAACAAAAACAATAAAAATAACCATAAGAACCCTCAATGATAGATGTGAACATCACTTGGATCAATGGAAGAACTGGAGTTTAAGAAGTTTTCAGATCCTCAGTAATTTTTATCTGATCTTGAATCACAACACAAAGACGCCTGATTAGAAAGCCAGTTCAACTGCTGATGGTAAGTATATTCTTGTATCACGCACTGTAATGTTTTAGCTCTTCCCTCTTATCTATTTATCAAACCCTTGTTTTAAATTTAGCTAAAAACAGACAAATGTATTTCTTAATCTTCTGTGGGCTTTGATTCTTATGTAGAAGTCTCTGCCATATTTTTTCAGTTAAATGCCTTTCCACGGATATTCCAGTTATTATCTTTTTGATAGTGAAGCTCAATTGTGTCCACTAGTTTGGCTGGAGAGCCTTCTGGGTGGTTAATAAGGTTCATTTCCAGAGGTGCCTGGGTGCACAGGAGATGGGATAGCAGGCAGTATCACCTGTTTTCCACCATTTCCTCTGATGCTGCTCTGCTTTGCTTCTGGAATACAGTGCCCTCTCTGTTTTAGCTCCTTCATGACCTGTGATTTTGCTTACTTGAAAACTAAATTCCCTGAAACTGTGAGCTACATATACCTCTCTTCCTTGTGAAGTTCAAGTATTATAACTCAGCTACTTAAAGGCATACCGTTATCTATCTGCACCTTCTACTTATTTATATTTTTCTTAAAAAAAATTTAGTTTTGGTAGTTTGCTTCTCCAAATTTAAAGTGGCAATTCACACACTGGTAAGCTTTTGACACTCTTCCTGTGTTTTCAGTTTTAGCATTTTCTTACTTTTATATATTCAATCCAAGAATTTTGGGTTTTCGGTGGAATTTATAGATCTCTTATTCAAAAAAATAAAACAAAAACAAAAATCGTGTGTGTGCTTAAGAAAAGTTCGATGAAATTTGTAAATATAAATATGATAACTTCCATCATAACAGTACTACATTTCCATCTATGATCATATTTTGAGTAAAGCTATTCCAACATAATTTAAACTGCACTGTTAATGATACAATTGGAAGCGATAGATCACAGGGTGATATAAAACTATTTTGCTCTAATTGGATAAGGTAAAAGACCTTTACATGGATGTATCTGAATTTAGGTTAATTATTCAATCATAAAATGACCTTCAAGAAGTTGTGCTTGTCTAGAGACTAAAGACAGATGGACTTTTATGGTTTGAAAATATAATCTTAATTTTGCTAATAAAATCTAATATGAAAGAAAATGAACTAGGTGAATAACACTAATTAAGCATATGTTGGAGACACTGAAATTATAATCAAACCAAGAAAGTTCATTCACTTTTAAAAGTTGTAAAATGTATAAGACATTGTGCATTGCTGTCCCTTGCTAAGGCAGTAGTGATTTTAATTTTAAATTTTGCAATAAATATACACAGTGAACTCTCAGAAGAAATACACAGTACCACTTCATGGTATTTGATAGGAGAGATTAGGGTCATAGTTTTGAAAACATTAACAGTCTTTGCTCCTATAAATCATTGGCATCATATAGAGAATGTTTGGTTTTTCACAACCAAAGCACTGTGACAGGTGTTACTAGTATCTCCTGAGCAGGGGCAGAGGCAGTAATCCTGCAATGTTAACACAGTCCTTAACACGAGTTCCCTAGGTTTCTAAAACTGTAGTGCTAAGGTTGATAAACCCTGAGTTTTACTATGTTCTGTGCTTTGCTGTCTAGTGTCCATTCTTCGGCCTGTTATTGACTATGTCTCCTCCTCTATGAATGCTTGAACCTTGACAGTCCAATGTAAGGGGTCATTTAAGGACTTTAAAGTACATGTGTTATCTATATAAAAGGTACCAGTTCAGTGCCTGAATATGAGACATAACTGAACTAATGTCTGCTGCTTTTTTTCTCTTGAAAACTTCATTATCTATATTCTACCTTAAAAATTTATGATTTCTAAGCCTTTACAGTAACATAAAAAGAAACTCGTTTTACTTGGGCTCACTCAAAGTTTACATAACGTTAGCCTCTAGTCCTGAGAAGCATTAGAACTACTGATCTTATAAAATCAAGAAGTAGCTTAATTAAGTAGGAGATATATTTGAGTTAAATTTGTATCATTCAAATAAACAGTCAGAAGAAAGTAGAGCTCATTTCTGGCAGCAGGCTTGTTTTAGGCCAGAAATATTTAAAATATGACCAAAAAAATGTGTGCACAATTTTTGCTTCCATGTATGCTGTAGAGAAATTCAGATAATTCATACTCATGGCAGTGAAAGCAAATATATGGGAAATTAGCAAAGGTGAATGCTAATAAACACAAATAAGTAAATCCATAGACGATCAGTGAATATAAAACTTTATGGATTCTCTAAAGAGCTAGTGTCCCACGGTCACTAACTACCCAAAAGCTTAGTAGTTGGGAATCTTCAAAGAGATGTGAAGGTGGTATCAGTTCTCCTGGAGAAGTATCATGAAATATTTTAGCATGTGCTAGGAAATCTTTAAACCTCTCTTAGAGCCACCCATTTTAGGGCAGCAGTGTGAATGAACAAAGAAAATTGTTAGTTCTAAGAGATTTACTTTTATCATGCAAGCCTCGGGGGCAGACTGGAGATGCGATATTGGTTGTACAGCTATAAAACCTACTATTCTTGTTGTTGTTCTTCCCTAAGCTTCTTTCAAATCAAAAGCATGAAACTGCCCAGAGACAGAATATTATAACAAAAATATACTTAAAAGCATGAACGTTTGAGTCTGTCCTCAAATAGGCTATGATGTTTCATTTATCATTATTGAGTTATTAAAGAAAATAAAGTGTATACGCAGATACACTAATTCTCTATACCCTAGAAATACTAACATGTACACTATTGATTGTTGGAAATTCAATAGAAATCACTTCAATGAGGCTAAAAGTAATGCTTCTAAAGAAAAAAATAAAGTTTGCAAATAAAAGTAATTTTGCATATAAAATTGGAAGTATAATTTAAAATAACCTAGCAAATGGCACTTCATCAATATTATAATTTTCCTTCAAAAAGTACTGTTACAAATGTGAAAAAATAAACTATGAAATGGAATATTATGTCTGAATATTAGAATTATCATTGATTACAGGAAACAGTGTCAGAAGCAAAACATTGATTAAGATTAAAATAAGCAGACAGAATGTTAAATGTGAAGCATGTTATGTGTGTTGTTCAGCACTGAAGCAGCATCAAAGATAGATGCTTCTTTTGCTGGTCCATGGGTCTAAATGTTTTATTTTACTTTATTTTTATTTATTTTTTTTGTTTTAATCAACTCTATTTTCTCAACAATGCTTTGAGCTAAGCATTAAGGCCTTTTCTATTCCATCAAGATATTGATTCTTCTGTTTTGGTTATCAATATTTCTCAAGACTCAAGAACGTTGTCTGCCTCTGAGAACTTGTGCAATAATTATTGGATAAATGGATGAATTATTTTTCAAATGATGGTCAAGGATTTCAGAAAGTCGGAATTGTATACCTTGAATCTTGTATTCCAACAGTGCCCATTAAGATCCCCAATATTACAATTATAACTTGTATCTTTTTTTTAATTTATTGCTTTTAATAATAAATAACAATGAGATAGTTTCTAAACACATTAGTAGGACAGAAACAATAATTAATACAATACATATTTGTGTCCTCATGATAGTTGTTCAGATTACAAGATGCAGACATGATAACTTTTCTAAACACTATAGATAGAAATATTTCTTTGCATTGAACTAAGAGAAAGTAGTTGTATTTATAGTCCAATATTCCATAATAGTAGTAAGTTATCAGCAGAACTGGCAATGTCCAAAACTGTTGACTTGTGCCTTTTTCAGCTGAGCGTACTTATCTGGCTTTATGACTCACTGTTAAACTTTTCTGCTGGATGGTTAAGGCCAAGTTAAAGCAAGAACTATATAACAAAAAATGTAACTTTTGTATCTGACAAGGTCAGTCAAATCCCCTCAGGATTTATCCTGAAATCATGTACAGCATTCTGTAGAGCTTTTGTCTGTGTCAGTCATCTGGATGAATAGTGGCCATTGCTTGACCAGTTTGCTCTTTGGGAAAGTCTGATACAATATTTTCTTTCTAGGTGACTCTCAATAAGCACATTATATATCATCAATCCCTATCCTCTGTGGTCCCATAATCTCCTTACACAGAAAATTTGGTAAACCACTGAGTTGTAGGATATTACAGCACAGGTTCTCTCATGTCCTGAGTCCTCAATGATCGTCAAGGGCTAGGGCCAAAATATTAGTTATTCTTGTAGTCCTTCTTTTTCTCTAATTTTTTGGTCTGCAAGCATAAGTGGTTAACCCTCAGGAAGAGAAACTTAGTGATACTATTACTCTATAACATAGGTACTTGAGCTTAACATCACTGTCTTTTTGAATATCAAATGCCTTAGACTTGGGCCAGAGAGATAGCATAGTGTTCTGAAGCATGTGCTTAGTCTAGCTTAGGCAAGTGCTCGGGACCACAGCTTGATCCCTGGCAACATATGCTGCACCAGTCCCACACTGCTTGTGAGCTCAGACAGACAGACAGACAGACAGACAGACAGACACGCACGCACACACCCCAGAGTTAACACGGAACTGGTATTTTCCATCAATCATTGATATGCTAATAAATCTCTATAGAATATGATAAAAATAAAAAGTTGCACATGTTTACAGTGAAATTGAGAAATCTGGCATTACATAAAATGTTGAGAACTGCTGCTCCAGGAGGTAACTGGATTGAATGGGACGTCTTACTTCTTCCAAGTGTTAGATGTGCATTTTGACTTTTATCCATGAGCTGTTTGCCTTCCCTCATATCTTCAAGATTTCCTCCCTCTTTCTCTTCCAGGAGATTTAATGTTTCTCTTTTAATATTTAGATCTTTAATCCATTTTTACTTTACTTTAGTGCATGGTGATAGACCTGGGTGAAGCTTCAATTTCAGCATGTAGTGAGCCAGTTTTTCTGGTACCATTTGTTAAAGAGGCTATCTTTTTTTAGTAAATATGTTTGGGCCCTTTCTCAAAGATTAAAGTAACTTAGTGTTTTTGTATTTGCTGCTGCATCTTCTAATCTATTCCTTCATCCTCAGGTCTATTTTTTGGCAATACCATGCTAATTTTGTCACAGTAGCTTTGTAGTATAGTTTTACATCAGGATTTGTAATGCCTCCGGCATTGTCTTTGTTGCTCAGAATTTTCTTTGCTATTCTAGGCATTTTCTGGTTCTAAACACAATTTAGGAATGACTTCTCCAGGTCTGCGAGGTATGCTGGTGGTATTTTGATAGGGTTTGCATTCAATCAGTATTTCAATTTTGGAAGTATGGCCACCTTCACAATGTTGGTTCTTCCTATCCACGAGGAGGGAATATCTTTCCATCTTCTGAAATACTCTAGGATCTCTTTTTTTATTTTTTAGAGTACTAGATCTTTTACAACTTTAATTAGGTTAACTCTCAGTTGTTTCATTTTCTTCAATGCTGTTGTAAAAGCTATTGTTGCACTAATTTCTCTCTCAGTGTGTAGAGGAATGCTACTTACTTTTGGGTATTGACTTTTGTATCCTGCTATGCTACTGAATTTTGACAAGTATTGGGATTACATCTTCTTAAATTTCTTGTAGAATTCAGTGGTGCATCCATCAGGACCTGAACTTCTCTTTGTCAATAGTTTTTTTTTTTTTTTTTTTTTTACATTTTGTCATTTGCTCTTACTGGGTTATTGAGAGTTCTTATATCTTCTTGATTCAATTTTGGTAAATTGTACCTTTCTAGTTATCTGTCCACTTAATCTGTGTATTTAATTCTGTGAGAGTAAAGCTTCTCAAAGCAGTTCTTAATGATATTCTGAATCTCCACTGTATCTTTGTTACTTTCACTCTTCATCCTTATTGCTTGACTTTGAATCTTTTTTTTTTTTTTTCTTCATCTTTTTCATGAGGTTGGATAGGGGGCTTATCAATTTTATTTAATCTTTCAAAGAACCAGCGTTTTTCTTCATTCATTCTTTGTATTGTTTTCTTTGTCTCCATTGAATTGATTTCTTCTCTAATCTTCATAATTTCCTCCAATCTTTACACTTTGGATTTGATTTGCTCTTTCTTTTCTAGACTACTTAGGTATAGCATCAGTGTATTTATTTGTTCTCATTCTCTTATCCTAATATGTTAGTTCAGAGCTATAAATTTCCCTCTGAGAACTGTTACCATGGCATGAAAAAAATTCCATTAGGTTATGTTCAAGCTTTCATTAAATAGTAAATATTTTTTAATTTCTTGTTGAATTTCATCTGTAACCCACTGGTTGCTGAGGAGGGTTTTGTTTAATTTCCATGTTTGTGGAAGGTTCTTGCAGATTCTTTTGTCATTTGTTTCCCATATCATTGCACTGTGATCAGATAATATGCATGGAATAATTTTTATTTTCTTGTAAATACTTAAGCATGAGCTATAGACTAGTATGTTGTCTATTTTAGAAAATGTCTCATTTCCAGCTGAAAAAAAAAAAGTGTTTTCAGAAATGTTTGGGTGGGGCACTCTGTATATATCCACTAAGTCCAGTTGTTCAAAGTTCTAGTTCAGGTCTGCTATGTCTTTGCTAATTTTTGTCTGCTTTTCGATCTTTTTGGGATAAATGAGTGTTAAAGTCTCCTGTTAAGATTGTGGCACTAGGGCTCTTGGTATAGGTCAGGGGACTCAGTGTTTGATTAGGGGAGCTCAGGGTCCAGGGTTTTGTTCCTGGCCGGGTCTGCCATGCCAGCCGCACCCTGGAGCATGCTGGGCCAGTGATGGAGTCTAAATGTGGTGGCACGTGCCTGTAATCCCAGAACATTTGAGGTAGAAATCTGGAGGATCTCTATGAGTCAGTAGTGAGACCCTGTGGGACGAAAAAAGTTTGTAGTATTGGATATTAGATTTTTCATGTCCATTAAGATTTGTTTTATATAGCTTGTTGCTCCTATGTTTATGACTGTTACCTCCCGGTCTTGAATTTTTCCCCTAACTACTATGTAGTCACTATGTAGTGACTGTCGTTATTTCATTTGTCAATGTTGGCTTGAAGTTCAGCTATGTGAAAACAGGAGTGTTATCCCTGCTTTTCTTTGAGGTGCTGGGGTATGTAGTATTGTTTTCTATCCTTTGATTTTCAAACTATGAATTTCTTTCAGAGTTAAGTGTATTTCATGGATACCGCATGTTATTGGACTTCACTTCCTAATCCACTGAGAGAGTCTATTTCTTTTAATTGGACAATTAAGTCCATTTACTTGATGGTTATAATTGAAATGTATTAACTTATGACTGACATGCTTTTACTTACTAATGTTTGCAGAAGTTTGTCCTGTGTTTAGTTGGTTGTCCTATTTGGTGGGTTCTTTCTGTTTTTATTCATGGAGTATGGGTCATTTTGCTCCCTTCTTAAAGTGTTTTTTAGTAGTCTATGTAGGGTTGGCTTGGACATCATGAAATTCTTTAGTTCTTTCTTGTGGAAGTATTTCACTTCTCCCTCATACTTGAAGGAGAGTTTTGGGGGGTATAGCAGTCTGAGCTGGAATTTGTTTTCATGGAGGTCTTGAAGTGCTCTGCTCCATGCTCTTCTTGACTTCATGTTTTGTGAAGATAAATCTGTTGTTATTCTGATGAGTTTTCCTTTAAATGTGATCTGTTTCTTTAGTGGCTTTTAGCAAATTATTCTTCTGCTGGATTTATGGGATCTTGACTATTGTATGTCTACGTGTTGCTTATGTTGTTTGATGTTATTTGGAGTTCTGTCTGCTTCAGTTACCTGAATCTCAGATTGTTTTCTCATATTTGGGAAGTTTTCTACTGTTGCTTGTGCTCATATTCTTTTTATATCTTTGGTATTGACTCCTTTCTCATTGATCTCGTGTTGTTTATCTTTACACCACCATGGAAATGTTGAATTATTTTTCCTGCATCCTAGTTATTTTTTAAGAAATCATTTCTTACCTTCCCACTAGCCATGACAGTGTCTTGAAGATCTGAAACTCTGTCTTCACTTTTGCTCATATGGTGCTGCCATTGTGTGATTGGGATTTGTTTTCCCATATATCTCTTTGAAACTGCTTCATGTGATCTATTTCTTTCCCGTTATGGTGTATATCTAGTTGTCCCCCCAAAGTGTCATGCAATCATGGGGTGGGGACTTTTCGAGTTTGAAACTTGATCCATGATCCACTGGGATTATGCATTCTATTATTCTTTTTTTTTCCAGTACCAGGGATTGAACTCAGGACCTTGTGCTTTCCAGGCAGGCATTTATTCTACTGAGCTATCTCCCTGGCCCGATTATGCATTTTGGTACTGATGAGATTATGATCTGAGTACTGCTGGGGATTATAGGTGTGGCCTCAGGCAGATAGGCTAAAGCAGAGAGCATAATGCAGTTTAAAGAGAGACAGAGAGACCGAGTCGACCTGTTGCTCTCTGTTCCCTCTATCGGTTGCCTCTGTTGCCATACTGTTGCTGTTCCACAGCGATGAACTCCTGCACTCTGCCATGTGCCACTCAGCCTTGGAGCCAGGCAAATATGAACTGAATCCTTGACAAACTATGAGTTAAATAAACCTTTCCTTCCTTCATTTTGAGTGTAGGGTATTTGTCCCAGAGTGAAAAGTAGCTAAGACAGAATTGGGTAACAGAGAAGTGGGGTCGTTGCTGTGACTAAACTGAACATGTGGATTATAAGCTTTTGGAAATGGCTTATAGGAAGAGATAGGAAAGGTTCAAAGATGTAAGCTACAGGCAAAGCACTGGAACATCTTCAGCTGTTCTGTTGGGGAGATTCTGGTCAGAACTCAGACCAGAAGACTAGCTTGAAGCCTGGGTATAAAGAATAGCTTAAGAGCAGGAATTGCAAAGGTTTGGAGAGGTCATCTACTTGTGAAGAGCTGGAAAAGTTTCTGCTATTCCATAGAGGAGATTCTGGTCAGAGCTTAGACCAGAAGACTGACAGAAGGCCTGCCTGTAAAGACCAGGCTGAGAAGGATTCTTCTGGAAAAAATGACAGCGTTGGTCATTGGACTCCAGATGATTTGTGCTAATGATTGGCTGAAAATCTGTCAAAATTTTTGCTCATGCCCAGAGACTTTGCCTAAGACTGAGATTAAGCATTGTGGACTGATTAATCTTTCAACAGGCATTTCAAAGCAGCAAACTATTGGGGGCAGTGGCATGGCTATTATTGGTAGATTTTAGCCAGATTTATGTTGAAAATCAAGAGAAAAGAGCCAAGCAGGATGATTTAAAATAATGTGAGTTTGGCCAGGAAGGAAACACCAGGAGAGCTTTGGACTGCAAAAGTGGAGCTAAAAAGATCTACATTCCTGGGAAGGAACTAAATAATCAAAAGGGTGGCCTGAAGGCATCACAAGAAGGGCAGCTCTCAGACCTTTGCAGCCTCAGAATTGCAAAGGAGAGAGGTTTTGCCGTGAGAAGAAAGCTGCAGAGACCAGAATGGCGGCAGTGGCCAAACTAGGTTCCAAAATGGTGCTGGCATGGATAATTCGTTCCTCAGAGTCAAGGTCAGAGTGTTCATCACTGTAGGCACCCAAACCCTGCAACTAAGAGAGAAGAAAGCCTGGCTACTGCTCCAGGTTTCAGCAGATATGGGCATTATCTTCGTGGCCTTGGTTTGAGGTGCATTCAGAATGCAAGAGCTGTTAGTTTAAGAAGGCTTCCAACTCGATTTCAGAAGAAGGCCTGGGAGGTCAGACAGTGTGCCCCTGAGAGGGTAGTGTATGAAGCAGAGAGTGAGAAGCCTGTTCAGTGGAAACCCAGAAGTTTGAAAACCCTAGGAATGCACGCGGGTCGTCCAAAGAGTGAACAAAGCCGGCCCTAAGAGAGAAACCATGGAAACTACCACCAGGATTGCTGTAGGGCAGAGCTGCATGGAGCTCACCATTCAGTACAGACTGCTTCGGATGTCACAGTTGAAACTATGGGATTTAACTTTTGCCCTGGATTTTGGACTTGTGTTGGTACCAGAGTTTTGTATTCCTTGTTGTTTGCAACTTTTGGAATTAAAATGTTTATCTCATGCCTTTGAATGTTTGGTGTGTTTAACTTCTGTACAGGAGCTCACAGATGAGAATTTGCCTTGGATCTTGGAGGAGACTTGGTATTTGAACTTTTCATCACTGCTGAAACTGTTAGGACTCTGGCAAATCTTCCTGATGGACTAAAATGTCTTTTATACAAAGGGATATATATGAGACTTTGAAGGCCCAGGGGCAGAATGCTATGGTTTATGTATAGTTGTCCTACAAAGCCTCATGCAATCATGGGGTGGGGACTTTTAGAGTTTGAGCCTTGATCCATGATCCACTGGGATTATGTATTTTAGTACTGATGAGATGATGGTCTGAGTACTGCTGGGAATTACAGGTGTGGCCTGAGGCAGATAGGCTAAGGCAGAGAGCCTGATGTAATTTAAAGAGAGACAGACAGACAGACTTGAGCTGTTACTCTCTGCTCCCTGGTTGTTCTGTTGCCTCTTTCGCCATTTTGGTTATTCCACCACCATGAACTGGATGCTCTCTGCTCTGTTCCACTCAGCCTGGGGCCAGCCAAATATGGACTCAAACCTTCACAGACTGTGAACTAAATAAACTTTTCCTTCCCTCATTTTGAGTGTCAGGTATTTGTCACAGCAATGAGTAAAAAGGAGCTAAGACATTGCTAATTCAAGGATTCCTTATTTTTCTGTTCTCTAATTTTTATCAATGTCTTCTTCAGAAGCATTTATTAATTCTTTCATTATAGTTATCCTTTCTTTTTCTATCTCAGAAATTATTTCTGATCTGATTTCCTCTTTATTTTTCTGTAGTTGTTCCTTTACTTCAGATGCTATTAATTCAGATATGTCTTTTTATACTTCAGAGGTTGTTTCTGATCTGATTTTCTATATACTTTTCTGTATTTTTTTTTTTACATCAGAGACTATTAATTCAGACATTTCTTTTTGCTTCAGAGGTTATTTCTGATCTGAATTCCTCTATTTGTTTCTGCATTTTTTTTTACTTCAGATGCTATTTATTGAGATATTTTAGCTGTGTAACTGTCGTTTTCTTTTATGCTAGTGTTTCTTGCATTTGTTCTGGGTGGTTCTGGGGCCTGAGATTGCATCTTTCCCGTTTGTCATTTTGAATAGCATTGCCCTCTGAACTTTGGTGTAGAATTTTGGTAAAGTTATGCCGTTAGCACTTAATTAAATTTGGGTCCAGATCTACCAAGTTCAATCTTGTGCAGGTGTGCCTGGCAGGGCCTGGCTGCTGTGCTCAGCATTTTCCTTCTGCAGCCTGTGGAAGTGAACCTGCCGTGCTCCTCTGGCAAGATGCTCAGCTCCTGGTCTAACTGGGAGGGTCTGACTCCTATCCTCTCTACAAGGAATTTTGCTTCAGGATTCCACATCAGAGGCTTAGCCTGGGGTCTCGGCACATAGAAAATACCAGTGATGTGGTCTACAGGCAGAGAGTGCTACCTATCCAAATGCTGCTCATGGGTCTGCACGGTGAAGAAATTTCTGTGGTGAGGGGGCACAAGATGAGAGTTTCTACTACATGCACCTATATATTTTATTTTACATAAGAAATGCAACATTGTACGAACTGTAGACTAGAAAATTCAGGTTTTAATCTGATACTCCTTTATGAATGCAAACACATATAACCTATTATATATAAGATGGTTTCATATATACTTCATAAATGCCATATGATTTGCTTAAAGAAACAGCAGAGACTTGCACTGTAAAGATTGCCCTATGCTCTGAATCATAAACGATAAAAAGAAAATAGATGTTTGAAAGACAATAAATGTATAAGTGAGCTAAATATCTCTATTTTATAGTATACTATAACAATCATAAGAAATAGACTGGCTCATTTTATAAATGGTAGATATACATTAATAAAGCCAATATTTGGAATGAATAATAATCAAAATATAAGAAGTAAAAAGTGACTTTTAAAAGTGACTTTTTTTCTCTGTATTTAGCACAAGGTCTGTATGGTCTATCAGGTCTACAAGTTCTGCAAGGTTTCACTACACAGATTGGACTTATAGTGATCCTCTTGTTTTAGTCCCTGCAAGCACTGGGATTACAGGTGTGTGAAACCACCCCCAGTCTCAATTACTTTCTCAGTGCACCATGCTCACAGTGTTTGAGGAGGTTGCAGGCCTCAAATGGTAGAGTTTTAAAGCTAGTAAACCTACTACTGGGTTGTCCCAGAATAGCAGATTGCCAGTCTTCCAACAATCATATGTAAAAATTGAATAAAAAATTAGCCTGCTATATGAACACTTTCAGATCTTTGCACTTTTGTTCAGGCTATGTATTGTTCTCTATTTTTTACTAAATGAGCATATTGGAATCAGAACATGGTTGACTATTGTAGTCCGTTATGGTAGTGCAAACCAGAAATCTAGAAAGCGAGAGAACTTCAGATGTTCAAGCCAAGCTTTGAAAATTTAATAACTTATAGAAAAGAGCTCTCAAAATCTAAAACAAATTAAAAATAGTCACAGATATCGTATAAAACAAAAGAATCAGTTTTAACTCTTTAAAATAAAAGTGAAAGGACAGGACAGGACAGGACAGGAAAGGAAAGGAAAGGAGAAAAGAAATAGGAAAGGAAAAATAATGTAATTTGTACAAAATATCATATTTCTGTAGGTCAATAGCTTAGAAAATGAATGTAGAAAATAAGCATCCTCGTGTCAGATATAGAAAGGGTGGCAGGAAACGTTGTGCAGTAGTACATCTTTGGTGAGTAGGTTTAAAACCTGAATATGATGCTCAGTGGTCAAGTTCACAACTCAGCTTGTCCAGGTAATAAAAACAGGGGCTAAGAAAAATTTGTGAGTAACTCTCAGAAATACATAAAGAGATAGATAAGTCCCGAAATAATATAAATGTCAGATAAGCCAAAAGTTTTTGTTTCTTTTTGTTAAATCCATTAAAGCAATATAATTTCTTATAACTTCTTTGATTAAATAACATGTACATACTATTGATAAATATTGTAATTTTCATCCATGGATTCATGCCAAATCACCAAAACTCAAATCTAATCTTACACCTAATAAAGAAATCAAACGAAACTCCATGGCTTTACAGTTTATTAACGAAACAAAATTGCATTCTCTTAGAAGAAGATGTAGTAGGTGAGCAAGTTATATTATTTCTGGAGTTTTACAAATAAAATACATAAAAAACTTAATGATGAATACATTCTAACCTTCCTTGACACTCACAAATTTACACTCATACACAAAAAAATTCATGTTTCCAAACGTGACACCTCATTATAAGACCACATATTTTCTTTTTTTTTTTTTTTCAATTCTTTTATTGTTTAAATTTAACAATGGTTATATTACATATTTTCATCATCGGATCAGTTTAGATTAATGCATATAGGTATATAAGATTGATCAAACAACTAAACATTAACCTTTCTAAATCCACATTACTTTTTTTTTTCTTTTCCCCCTTTTTTTCTTTGAAAGTTGACATATTGCATATTGT
>PVJA010000137.1:122188-225155 GCA_004027025.1 Myocastor coypus | reverse complement strand
TTTTTTTTTTTTTTTTTTTTTTTTTTTTTTTTTTTTTTTTTTTTTTTTTTTTTTTTTTTTTTTTTTTTTTTTTTTTTTTTTTTTTTTTTTTTTTTTTTTTTTTTTTTTTTTTTTTTTTTTTTTTTTTTTTTTTTTTTTTTTTGCAATTACAAAGTGGTATTCAGTTAACAGAACAATTGTTTCGTATAATCTGCTTTAGATATACCTGAAGATGCAAAACTACCATCCTATATATAACTAATTTGTGCTGTGCACCAACAAGAACCTGATTTAAATTTCTGTGCCAATTTACAACCCCCACACTGTACCAGGCAAGACTGATGGCTATTGAAAATACTACCCAGACAGGGCTATCTAAAGACACATTGCGTAGGGTGCTAACTATAAAAAAGGCACCGTACAGCTTAAAAACAAATTTTACATACCCTTGCATTTTATTTTTTTTTTTCTTGAAAAGGAGTGAGTTGTGTACAGGGGATTAAATGCTTTATGGACAAGAAAAAAAAAAACTGCATTAGAACCAACTTATTCATCATCGTCCTCTTCTTCATCCTCCTCGTCCTTTTCATCTTCTTTGTCCTCTTCCTCCTCAGCTTCTTCCTCGTCTTCTTCCTTCTGTTTCTTGCTTTTTTGCTATACCAGGTTCCTTTAGCCCTATGGGTAACGATGTCCTTTTTATATTTTACATTCAGCTGTCTTCTCGTATGGCTGCTTGTCATCTGCTATAGTACAGTCCATATTTCTCCAAGGATTTTCTGTGACATCACCAATGGAGACACCAGGATGTCCTCTGATTTTTGAGCAATATTCAGAATTGAACAAGAGGGCTGAAGGCGGCCTCTTGGCTGCACTGGGATCCTTGAACTTCTTTTTTGTTTCCCCTTCAGGAGGAATATCAGTTTTCATTTCTCTTTCATAACGCGCCTTGTCTGCTTTTGCTATGTCTTCAAATTTTCCTTTTTCAGCTGGGTGTGGTAGCACATGCTTATAATCCGAGTATTTGGGAGGCTAAGGCAGGACTGGTGCAAGTGCGAGGCCAACCTGGGCTACGAAAGTGAGCTAAGGTCAGCCTGAGCTGCATAGTGAGACCCTGTCTCACAGAAAGAAACAAAAAACACCCTTTTTCTTTAGCAGACACGGTCTTCCACCTCTCTGAGCACTTCTTAGAAAACTGAGGAGCTACGGAAGCATCTGGGTGCTTCTCCTTAGGCTCCTCTCTAGGACTTTGCACAAAGAATGCATCTGATGACATCGTGCCTCTCAGCTTCTTAGGATCTCCTTTGCCCATGTGTACTTGTTTTCCTTAGTGAGGCACAGAGCTGCCCAGTGCCCAGCCAGCTCTCACTTGCCCCGGCGCTATCTCTATGAAGCTCCATGTACGCCATAATCCAGTGTCTTACACCCATGAGCCAGGCACTTGCAAAAGTCCTGCCGGGAACCCTTAAGAGGCATCTAGGGTAGGACACCTAAGCAATATGGCATGATGCTCTTACTATTTCTTTTTTCAAAACTTCATTTATTCATATTATGGCTGGCTCACCCTACCCTTCGGGAGGGACTGGCTCAGCATGTGGTGCTGGGGATTGAACCCCGGTCCCTGCGGTTGCCTATGCTTACCTAAGCATGTGCTTCAGACTACTGAGCCATCTCACTGGCCCCAGCTCTTAGTATTTCTAAATGTATGTTTTAGGCCATTACTAGGAGGACGAGGAGCTGTCTTTTACGTTTTAATCTCCTTCACGTATACGGTGCTTCCTATTTTAGGGTAACATATTCTTTCCTCCCACAAAAACAAAACTGAAAAAGGATATTAGAGGATAGAAAGTTAAGATTTACTTTTGGGATGATGAAACACTTTGGCGGAACTCTCCCGCCAGGTATAATGTTGCTCTTTCCTCCCTCCCTTTTCTCTGCACAGCCTCGCTGATGTTCTCAGGAGATGACAATAGCTTCTGTCTTCCAAATATGGTGGCCTTCATGCAGCTGCCCCTCGCTTCCTGCATCTCTCTGGAGAAGGGTATGTAAATTTATTCCTTCCACCCTTTTGTCCCCCCTCTCTCCTCTCGTCCTATACACACACCCACTCCGGTTCACGAATTGTGCTGTCTGTTGGATCACTAAGTATACCTGCTAGACACAGGGCTAGTCTAGTTTATGGAAATTCATTCTACTCTTATAATTAACCCTAACTATTTTCAAGGAGGAATATAATGACTCAGGCCTATTCCAAGTAATGAGCATAGTTAGGTTTACAGAGCAAAGCAGATTATGTGCTTGTCTCTTTGTATACTTGATAGAAACATATTCCCATTATGGAACAAGCTGATTTTTGAATTATATATCTATAGCATACCTCCCATTAAAATATATTTATAAATCTGTTTTTACTTGTACAACTGCATATAAATATACATTTACAATTGGATAGAATGAATTACATCAAAGCTTCAGTTGACAGTTAATAAGATTAATATAGAGCAGAAATAAAATATGAGATTGGGTCTTTAGATCTCTCTAGTCATTATTTATCATATGTTTTAGGTTAGGGAGAAGTGACTGATGGTTAGTTTTAACTGCTATATGTAAACTTTTCTTACTTTTGGTCTTAAAGTGATTATACAGTTTTGTAGTTTGGGGTTTTATTTTTGAAAAGGATGGAAATCTCGAACACACTGGTAGGGACCAATATGAAGTTATTGCTTCAATTTCACAGTTGAGGTTTTACTTCCGTTTAGTTAATATGTAATGCATGAATTTAAAGATCAACAAGATGCTCAGTAACACTCGTGGTTTGCATAACATTTGAAATAGTAAAATCAAGTGTCATTTCATTCTCAAAATGAGTCAGGAGAAAAATTTCTGTGGATGAAAAATGAATCACGAGCAGCTGAACCATCAGCATGTTTCCTGGTCACAGGAAACATCTCTTACATAACAACAGTCACTTTGCCTCACCGTGAGAATTCCAGAATGTACATCAGGTTTGCTTCTTTACAACACTGAAGAAACTGCAGGGCCAAGGCATATCATGCAGAGCTGGCAACCCTCATAAGTGCAGTGGCCAAGGACACTTCCCCACTTATGTGCCACACCTCGCTCATGCCGGTCAGGAGGGGTGCCTACACAGGAAGGATGGAAATCCCCAGACAAGCGACAAACTTCTTTCTCTTGAAGGATTTGCAGTTTATCCTCAAGGATGCTTTTGACCCGATCTCTACCTAGAAGAGAAAATCGACTGCTCTTTCTTCTTCCTCCCTTGCTTCCAGCAGGCGGCCACGAGGCTGCCCTCCGGGGGGCATCTCCATTGGAGGTCATCTTTTTTTCATCGCTGTCTGGAGGTCTTCTCCCAGGCACTTTAGTCCTGATCCTCCTGATTACAATATCCCACTGATCCTGTTCTGCAATCTCTGCTTCTTAACGGGATCTCTCTGTGGTGTCCCAACACCACAGAGCAGTTAATAATGCATAATGAACCTGGACATCAATAGCCTGAGCTGTAGTGAACTAAAATGATTCCTCTTTCATGCACCATGAAGGCAGAATCTGATCATAGGTTTACTGAATTCCCAGGTTGTAAAGACAAATAGATACACGCGGGTGTTTGTGAGCCCCAGCAAGCGCGAGGACGCGTCCACTACAGCAAATGCACCTCTCTCCCTCATCCTGCTCATCTGGAAAAATGATAGCTTGCTATCTGTCCTTGAAACAGCAGCAACTAATAGTCTGGAAAAACTACCTTTGTCTTGTAAAACGCACAATGTAATTTTCACCATTTCCACATAAATCCAAAGAGTCTTTCATTGTCTTTGGTTTTGTGTCCCTTAATAAATTATGACGAGTGTGTTAGCCATGCTTTTGAAAATGTTTTCTTTTCTTTCCCAATACAGGAGAAATGCTTCTAAAATCACACTCCCTTTCCAGCCATTAGTATATTAACAGAAGAGAAAGTGGTGCCTGTTTTATGAATTGCTTGCTTGGAAAAGTAAAACACACACACACACACACACACAAACTACTGTTTGGGAAATGAATACACTAATGAACTAGTCCTTTAGTGCAACTTGGGGATGCGGGCAAAACATTTGATTTCAGGGAAGCATGAGGAGTAGGAGGAGGCAATTTCAGATCAGCATTGGCTTCAAGGAGTGTAATTATCGCGTAAATTGTGGCTCTTGACAAACATCTCCGAGTCCTGTTGAGCTGTTGTTGATGCCTCCGGAAGAAACCTGCCTTCGCCGCAGTGATTGCTTACAAGGACGGCGCCGCCCCCTTCTTCCCCATGCCACAGGAGACCAGCAATTTGCCAGGGCTTCGTGTTCTAGTGCCATTGTTCACAGAGGGCTCCATGAAAAGCTCCTGCTTTTATTATTAATCCAATTCTAAGTGATGATAGCTTTTATTTAAAAAAAAAATCCTGTAACATTTTAAAACAATTTTATTAGAAACTGACTTTTGCCACTGTGGCCCAAATAGCTCTGTCATTCATTTATTTATTTGTTTGTTTGTTTGTTTATTTATTTATTTTTAGCTTAACAAGTAATTTAGTAATTTATGCCTCAGAATTACTTTATTGGTATGTGAGATCTGGTTTATAAGTAATTTATGGGAAACAGTATAAATCGGGATCTGTTTCTGCAGTACCTCTGCAAGATCATTCCTTTAGCTATAATTCTGACAACAAAGCAACACCATAGAGTTTATGATACAATCATATTTTATGTTATATGCATATAGAGTGAGAAAGGCCCAACTGTCCTGTATCACAAGTAAATAAGATGCGCTTATTCATAAAAGACATTGGAGAGCAGGGTAAAGATGTTAATGATCGGCAAACGCAAGCTCATGCTGGCAGCTTATGTGAATTAGGCTTTCACAGTCGCAGGTACACTCTTTATATTGAACACACACTGCATGCTCAAGGAGGAGGGCCATTTCCTGAGTTTTCTCGTAAGGATCAGAGCACACTCTATGTGGATTCCAGAAGCTGAAACGGCTACCCGCATAGAGGGAAAGCAAGCGGTCTTGGCGCTTGCCGCCTGTCTAGCCGCACTTTTTCCAGGGTGTCCTGTTCCAGCCTCGCCCGCCCACCTCCTGGCGCTGGCGGTCCCAACCTTTCTCGTACCTCTCCTCTTCATTCACAAGTTTCCTTGCAATGCTGCCTTCTTTCACAGCCCTGTCTATTCTGGAGAACAAGAACATTGATTTGTGTTTAAGAGTTAATAGCTGGTAGTAGCTATTAGTGTGACACCCTTCTCAGATATAATTTGCATTTAAGCAGCTGCCTTAGCAGAAAGAATTGGAAAATGCTGAGGGTTTCTGACTCTGAGACAGAGCCAATGAGGGCTGTTTTGTTCACCAAATCATTCCTGCTACCCTCAGGTGCTTAATCTGCCTATAGAACATTAAGAGGAGAAAAACAAGACGTGGATTTGATTTCAGGCTCTGACCATTACTAGCTGTGTGATCTTGAGCAAGTTCCTTAGTGCCCTCTACCACAGTAACAAGATAATAGGCTTTTCTAAGGACTAGGTAACATGGGTAAAACTCCTAAAAGGCCTATCTGACCGTAAGAATACCTGTTAGAAGTCCTTTGATTACGCATGACAGAAATCCAACTCAAACTTGCTGGCATGTAAACTTATTTTAGCTAGCAGGAAGCAGAATGGGAAGTTCTTGGGTGGCTAGGAATTGAATCACAGTTCAAAGAAAAGGCATTGCTCTAGGAGTACATACAATATTCACAGGCCTTAAACATGGAAGGCAGGAGATAAAAGAGAACGCAGAGGTGGCAACCACTGTCGGCCAAGGAGGACATAGAGAAGATGGCAGTCAGAAATGCCATGCCCAGCGCTGAGGAACATTATTTACTAACTCTCGGAACACTCGCTGACAAACTGTGATATCGGAATGAACTAGTTTCAAAATGACTGCAGAAACGATCTAAAATCAGGGAAGAGACTTGGACCACTAACTAGCAGTCACCTGATGAAAGAAACAGAAAATCTGAGAAGTGCTGGGGTAGAACACCACAGTGTGCCTGGGGACAGTGGAGCGCGAGCTGCCAACTGAAGCGACTTCAGCCGCGGGAGCAGGGGAGCAGCTCCTGGGAGCCCAGCACTGCGTCCTGCGCCAATCTTCTGGCACCTGGTGTCAGTCTTCTTGAATGACACTGAGTGGGACCAAAGCGGCTAAGAGGATGTAGACAGTTGCCTTCAGGCCACTGCATTCTCCGCCTGGTGACAGTGTTCTTTCAAAGTACTCTCTTCTCCTTGACTTTTCTTGTGCACTTGTGTTTTTCTTTTCTTATCTCTGCCCAAAATAAGCGACTTTTTTTTTCACATTCACCAAGTCTCTGCACCAGTTCGCTGACTGGAACAACACGACCATGGAGAACGTGCCTGGTCCCTTGCATAACTAG
The DNA here is from genome assembly GCA_004027025.1 of Myocastor coypus. Taxonomy (NCBI): domain Eukaryota; kingdom Metazoa; phylum Chordata; class Mammalia; order Rodentia; family Myocastoridae; genus Myocastor; species Myocastor coypus. The sequence continues at coordinate 218,737 of PVJA010000137.1, read as the reverse complement.
AGCAGGGCCAAAGACTAGAGATGAGGAAAGCAGCTCTTCTGCAAAGAGCCAGAATTTGGCTTCTTCCAGGTCCAGGGAATCTTAGGAGCCAGCCTCCAGAGGGGCTGTTGGAAAGAATGGCGAATGCAAGGTTCTAAGGACTTGACGAGAGCCGTGCTATGCACTGTGCACCCACAGCCGTGTCTTAGGAACAAGACAGAGTATTTCTATTTTTCATAGAATAGCTACAATGGGGATAGGAAAGGGATGTGATCTGAAAATCTCATTAAATTGATAATATTACCTTTCACTCATTTTTTTATCTGCCTGATGAAAGTTTCCTTGGTGGTTGTAAGATATGAACCTAGATTTATTATTATCATCAGGGTTCCAAATGCCATCGGCTGAACCATCCCAACACAAAATTAATTCGGTCATGCATACATATGCATTATGATGTATGCATAGAAGATCCGTAAACATATTTATATGTAAATATATATCTGAACTTTCTATTATCTATTGCCTTTGCCTTACTGCACCTTTTTGTTTTCATAAACTCATACTACTAGTCATTCTGCAGTGAGCAACGCTTTACTTAGAATAGTAACTACCAATTGGTGAAGTTCAGTGACAAATGTTTCTTCAAAAAAGCAAAAAGTGCGGCAAGAAATGCAGTCAGCGAGAAGTGAAGGTTGACAGGAAGAAGCTGGGTGAAAAGAAAGCGCGAACTGGCAAACTCCAGTCCTCCTCTCAGTCAGCTAGCGTTGGACTGGGGTCTGCTCCCCGTGGGACTCACCGTAGGTGCCTTTTGGACAGCTGTTTTTGCCCATTTCGATCTACTTAATACTCGCTTCCATTACGAATGCAAAATCGGATGAGTAGCCATAAGCCCTGAAGAATTAGGCACCACGACCCAGAAGGTGTCGGCGGCTTCTCAGGGAGAGGTGGGATACGTGGAGATCCGTCCTCACCTTTCCTAGCTTGGGTGTGGACTGAAGATAAGAGAGCGAGTGAACAAACATGCTGACAAAAGGACCTAACGCCCCTGTAAAATGTAAATAACTGGAAATCTGCTTCGAAGGTGGCACCGTTGTGTCTAGGCTGTTATCTCCAGACAGCATTTTGAAAGTGCATCCCTTTCTGTCTGCTGCTCCTAGTACAGCCGTCCTTTATCCGGGATTTTCATAAGAATTCTGGAGGACTGAGGAAGACCAATTAATCAATGCCAGAGTGGATAATGATTTATGACCAGAGTGAAAATAGGAGTGCATACCTTTCAGTGCGGTTCCTTCTCTCGATTGACCAGATTTTTTTTTTTTCTTTTTCTTGGAATGACTCCAAACATCTTGCTGGCAAAGAGGGTATATGCTGTGAGATAGCAAAGTTGTTTATTGAACCACTGAGTTCAATCAGCAGTAGTATTTCCTGAAGTCTAAGAAAATTGGAAAGAAAACGCTTAGTGTAAGTCTTCAGACATGGAACAACCCATTATTTGCTTCAGTAAGGCACGGAGTAGGCTTTGCAATGTGAATACTTTGTAGAGGGGTGTGTGCGTTGTGTTGGCTTGTTGTAAATTATGTGGGACGGTCTCTATCTATCAAAGCATTTTCATTATGCTACCGTCCCTGAACCTGTATGTGTTGACAGTATCACTGGACTTGCTCTTCCAGGCGAAGGAAAGTATCTATATATTTTTTCCCTGCTTTCTACTTCTATCCTTTGAGCTACCTGATTCAAAAGAAATTGGTAAGTGAAAACAAAGAAATCTGTTTCAAATATTCAGTCATATCTTATTACATGCTATTTGCAAATCACGAAACATTTAGCCAAAAAAAAACATGTAATTGACGTGTAGTACAGAAGAAGGTAATATCTTATTTTTTGATAGGTGATTATGGGATGCTACCTTTGCACTGCTGAGATTTATGTTGCTCAGTGCAGCAAGAGCTGCTGCAGCGTGGTGAAATGCACAACAATAAAGTTGGCAGGCTGAGCGCTGCTGCGTGTGTCTCATGTCTGAAAGAGAAGTGTCTGCTTGTATGCAAATACACACTGGCTGTGACGCTTGCGATTCTGGCATCTAAACAGCTACCATGTGTTCTCTGGATGACCCAGAAGGATTTGGAAGGCAGGGTGGAGAAGGCAAGGACTGAGAAGGAAACAGGAATGCCATTTGTAGGCATTTATTAAAGGCCACTGCCTTTGAAAGATGGAAACTCAGCGAGGAAACTACTGCTGAATTAAAATCTTCATAATGAAATAAGAGTGAACTACTGCTATTATTTTCTCTCTGGCAAGGATACAGGTTAATGAATACCTGCCACTGCCTCTGCTAGCGAGTAGACAGGTGGTTTCCTTCACTGTGTTGTGATCACTGACAGTGTTCTTTTTGCGAGAAAGGACAACAGACAACAGCACAACATGTGCCTGACGGACCGGACCTGCTCACGTGGCCAGCTGGGATCGAGAGCTGGCGTCCATGGACCATCCCCAGCCGTGTAGAGAGGTTATTGGGTCCCAAGTGAAAACCTGGGAGGGGAATTGGGAACTTATTTTTTTTTTTTTTATTTCTGCCCTCAGAATCTATTGTTTGATCGCCCAACATTTTCCTACAGCTTCCTCTATTTAGAATTTCCTGAGCTGGAGCTGTGTTTCATGAGTCCATCTTCCAAGCCCTGTTGGTCTAGGTGGGAGACTCCAAACGAAAGTGCTAAAGATCATATAGTTGACACCGCTGGTCCAATACTGGGCCCGCAGTCAGAACCAACTAATTAAAGTTCTTCTGTAGGATATGAAAATTTAACAATACAGAATCTGTTAAAAAGCAACATTTTAACCATACAGATGCAACCTTCATAGCAATACAGGCTGAGAAAAGTTACATCAATAAACAACGCCGGGTGTGGCGGCTCACGCCTGTAATCCCAGCGCTCAGGAGGCTGAGGCAGGAGGATCGGTGCGAGTTCGAGACCAGCCTGGGCTACAAAAGTGAGCTCAAGGCCAGCCTGAACTGCATAGCGAGACCCTGTCTCAAAAAGACAAAACAAAACAAAAAAACAAATGACGACTTCAATTTAATATACAAATTCCTGCAGTCCTGAAAACCCCATTCTATGGTGTTCCCAGTCCTCAGTGGCAGCCCTGTCTGGGCTCTGTATTGGGACTTTTATTTCTTATAGTCCTTCAACTGAGATACTCTTGGTTTTGTCTAATTGATTCAAATTAGGATCTTGTTACTCACAACCAGAAATCTTAACTAATTTAGTGTCTGAAATTAATGATGATCAGGCATTCTTTTTTAAATTTTTTAAAAAAGTTTTATTTATTTATTTGGTAGAGGGTATCACTACACAGCTTAGACTCCAAAGATCCTCCTGTCTCAGCCTCCCCAGTGCTGGCATTACATCAGGTTTTGGTGGCCGGCACAGCAGGCCTGAGCTTCTGGGGCCAACTCAGCATGCAGTACCAAGGACTGAACCTGGGTCCTTGTGCTTGCCAGGCAGGCACTTAGATTGCCAAGCTATCTCACCAGCCTCTAGGCATTCTTAAAAGAATATTTGTGTATGAACTAGGTATGCATAAAAAAATCATGCTGCCACATTTGTGTCTAGAATTGGCTTAAGTATATTTTCTTAATGAGAACATTTACATAAACTATATTTAATAAGTTGAATAATCCTAAAGAGTTTTTGCTAGTTAAATATGACACAAACACAGAAGCAGTTTAATCCCATTATGTATGATTATGTCATATATAATTAATCATTATTCTTTTTGTGCTAATTCACTGAAAACTTTGTATGCTTTCTAGTTTAAAATTAGCTGGGTTGAGCTGGGCGTGGTGGCACATGCCTATGGTCCCAGAACTTGGGAGGCTGAGGCAGGAGGATCAGTGCAAATTTGAGACCAGCCTGGGCCACAAAAGTGAGCTCAAGGCCAGCCTAAACTGCACAGTAAGACACTGTCTCAAAAAAAGACCAAAAAAAAAAAAAATTAGATGGCTGATATTAATTAAAAGATATGACCAAGTAAATGTGCACATATTTGAAATAACTCTTCGCAGAACGTGTTGTAGCCTACTTCCCTGCCCCTTCATGTTTATTTATAAAGCGTGACCATTTGGCAAACACTGAAAGACCCAGGAGAAGAGAGCATCAAGGGAGCCCATGTACCCCACCTCAACACCTGTTGGCCTGCATGCTAACTCCTCAATCGCAGGAGCAGACCTTTCTGAGAGAACTTTCCACAACACTGGATCACTTCTGTAGTGTGTGTTTCCAATCCTGTAAGCCACTAGGCATGGGTGTGGCATGTGAGCGCGTCACGCATGGCTGACGCAACAGGTCTGAGTATTTGTTTTATGTAATATGTATTTAATTAACTACAAGTAACTACTGGATCCGGCATGGACCGCACACGTTTGGAAGATGAGCACCCAGCAACGCGATTACAGGCCTACAGCAGCACACCGGGCTATGGGACCCTCTCTCGCTCCCGACAGCTGCATGTGGAAGGCGCTCAGCCAACGCTGGCCTTGGGATGAACTAGGTTGCTCATAATCATAGCCGTTGCAGAGAGATCAACTATGAAAAAGGCAAGGAAAATATGATGTCACAGCTCAGGGCCGAGCAATGATGTTCAATGCAGGTAATTAGTGAATAATTATGACAGAATATTATAAAAAATCAACTTCATTGAATTTCTTAATTAGGCAAGAGTCCTTTGCTCAGTGATCTGGACCTAGCCCAGAGGCCCATGGAGGCTAAGCAAGTCTCCTCACGCTGAACTCCACCCACGTTACTTGCGACCCTGGGTTACATTATGGCAAGGTATGTCTATGTGTCTGTCTCTCCACCCCTGATTCTACACCTTTTTTTTTTTTTTTTTTTTTTAATCTTTTTTTGAGACAGGGTCTCACTATGCAGTTCAGGCTGCCCTTGAGCTCACTTTTGTAGCCCTGGCTGGTCTCGAACTTGCATCAATCCTCTAGCCTCATGTAGCTCCGGCTGACCATGAATTCACTATATTGGCCAGAATGAATGTAAACTCATGGTACCATCCTCCTGCCTCAGCCTCTCAATTACAGGGATTATGGGTGTGTAAAGCATACAGGGCCCCTACTGCATGTTTCTTCAGGTTAGAAATCATCATTGCATGGCTTAAAGAACTTAAAAAAATACTCTATCTTCTTGCTGCTCTTATTCTCCCTGTTCCTCTTCCTCTTGTGCTATCTCCTCTTTTTTTTCTGCTTTGTAATTTTTACTCTAAATTCAAAACAAAAGATCTGTGACTTAATTATTATGTACAGATTTATCTTATTTACTTCCACCCCTCCCTATGCTAAATTGGCTAAAGAATCTTTGTACGTTGTGACCTCATTTTCTGTCATTAACATAAAGTTACTTTTTCTGCCTTTTCTGACAATATTTAAATCAGTACACTGACTTTATAAATAAATGAAAGAATTTTAAACCAATGAACAAGACAGAGCAGTGGTTCTCAATCTGTGGTTCACGACCCCAGTGGGGGTTGAATGACCAAAACAGAGGGGTCGCCTAAAGCCATCGGAAAATTATATTTAAACCCATGCTCTGCCATGGTGAAATGTTATTTATTGGGATTAATAATAAATATTTCTCAACATATAATTAAATATTGTTTTGTGATTAATCACTATGTTTAAATTATGTGTGATTTGTAGCAATGAGAATACATAATGTATATCAGGTATTTACATTCTGAATCATAACTGTAGCAAAATTACAGTTGTGAAGTAGTCACCAAAATTATTTTTTGTTTGGGGTCCCCGCAACATGAGGAAGTGTATTGCAGGGTCACGGCATTAGAAAAGTGGAGAACCACGGAGGTGGGGGCATATGATTCCAGAGTATTAGATTAGGTGAACGGCAGGGTCTGGTTGGTCACTAGCACGACTCACACCTAGAAGAATTCAATTACCTCTATAATCCTTCAATCATAATTTTCTCTCCAACTTTGGAATGCTATAAATTTTTCAAAGCCAATATATACCCTTCCATCTTGACTTCCATGCAATTCGATGTGAAGAAAACTTTTGGTAACTGTAAGGCAATCTTATACCAGCAATTTAACATTAGAGTTCTACCAATAATTACACAAATATTGCTATAGGACTTTTAAATATCTTTCTGCTTGCCTTACTTTTTGTTTACTTTTGTTAGCAATTCAGTTAGATTGAATTCCCTAGAATGAAGTCCTGAGAAAAAATAATGTGAGAAGATTTGGGGGGAGGAAAAATTTACTAAAGAAACTAGTGTAGAAATAGGAAAATAAGATTGGCAACGAGGGGAGACGGCTTGAATGGGTTGAACGCTTGGTTTCGCAAGTATGGGTGCTGCCGGGATGACAGTCTAGAAACTCTTTCTTCGCGTGGAGTGGAGGCCCATGCAAGAGCAGCTTGCCCTCTGTTCTCCTACCACACGAGGATACAGCATCCCCACCACTCCCTTCCCCTGCTCCCCGTAGAATGCAACCCTCCTAGGAAAATGAAACATTCTACTTCCTCGGTCTTGGTCTTCCCAATCTCTGGAGCTCTGGGAGACAAACTAACAGGGTTTATAAATTATGCCACTTTGAGCCTTTTGCTGAAAGGGAGCAAATAGACAACATTGAAGCAATTCAGTATTGTGGTGTGAAGAAGAGCCGCACGGATACTGTTACGGCTGTAGCTAGATGCCCTCACACAGCCTGTGGGGCCATAGGGGTTGAGTCATCCTGGGGCCAAGGTTGTATAGCACTGGATCAGTCCACCAACTGGTTTAACATAGTTCTGGTTAGGGCTGCATGGGATTACTGAAGAGAAAAGGCCCGCGCTGGGCCTGGATGGCAACAGCCACTAAGCTTCTAACCTGAATGAGACAAAGAGCAAGGGGAGGCCCTTTGCTTGCTCCTCCCTGCCGAAAGCTCACAGACTGTTTCTGCTCTGCTGTGTCCCCCTGACATGCTGCCTTGGCTTTGATTCCAGCTACATGCATACTGAAACTGTTCACCAAGATGAAGCCTCCTTTAGTGTGTGGGTGTCAGGTATTTTGTCCAGCAAACAAAAAGAAAACTAAACTAATTTATGTTCTACTAGTGTGTAATCAATTATCACATTTAGCAAAGCAAGCAGCAACAAAACATGCCTACATTAGTCAGCTCTGTTAGTCAGAAGAACTCCAGACAGGATCAATTGGATTCTCTGTTTAGTAGAGCATAAGCTCACATCTGTGGGTCAGCCTAATGGAGCTCACACATGGAAACTTGGGAAGATGTGCCATTCTTCATTGAGATGTCTGCAAGAATAGAATTTATGGAGATGTTAAGGACGCACTCCTCTTTCCTCAGTAGTTTCACGCAACACTGCGAATGTCTAGCTCTCCTGCCTTTAAACAATGCCTCTTCTTTAGAATCATGACTGACTCCTGGAATAGTTCTGTTATTTTTCTTTCATTTTGCTTTCCTAACCAGTTAGGAAAAGGAATCCACCAGTTTTAAAGGGTTTGTGTGACATGAGTCCTACTTGGATAATCTCTCTCTATTTAAGCCAAATAATCAGAAACTTTAATTAATCCTACAAAATTTCTTTTTCAGATGACATTTACTGGAGTAATCTGAGTGAGACCAAAGGGGCTGGTTTTAGCATAGGGTCTGCCGAAGTCTGCTACAAAGCTCTCAGCCTCTTTATTAGAAGATGTGTGTTGTGTTAGCTGATTTTACTCACCTGGGCGCTAACGTCAGTGTTCTGAGTACAGGTGAGCTGGGCTAGGTGAAGCTGTGGTGCTGGTTCAGAGAAAATATATTAGCCATGTGTGTACTTACACATTTGCAATCTTCTAAATTTATCAAAATATAACCTTATCCTCAGTTAAGGAGCATATGATTTAGACCAGTATTTGACACAGTACACGATAGCAAGGCTAGTGTGTGAGCAAGATGTGCGTAGCTTCTCACTGAAGTGGTACCTCAAAGGCTCAGCCTTCCCAGTGTCTACACCCTTGTACAGTTCCTTTCCTTTGAAGGTAGTCAAACCCTGTGATTTACGGGTAATAAGATTGAATATTGCCTGGCTTCTGATTCTATGTTATAAGAATACTTGAAGTGTCTTCCTTGGGATTCTTGCTCCAATCAAAAGCATCTTCCTGAGATGGTCATTGTCTTAGTTACTTTTTACTCGTTGCTGCGACAAATACCCGACACTCAAAATGAAGGAAAGAAAGGTTTATTTAGCTCATAGTTCGTGGAGGTTTCAGTCCATATTCGGCTGGCCCAAGACTGAGTGGAACACAGCAGAGAGCATCCAGGTCATGGCAGTGGAATAGCAACAAAATGGTGGCAGAGGCAGCCAAACAAACAGGGTAGCAGAGAGCAACAGCTCTAGCCTATCTCTCTGTCTCTCTTTATATTACATTCAGACTCTGCCTCAGCTTCCGCCTTAGGCTACACCCATAATCCCAGAAGTACTTCGACCCATAATCCCATCAGTACTGAAACCCATAATCCCAGGGATCATGGATCAAGTTTCAAACTCTAGAAGTGCCCGCCCCCTGACTCATGAGGCTTTGGGGGGACAACTAGATATAAACTATAACATTTCACCCCTGGACCCCCAAAATCTCATACATATCTCTTTGTACAAAAGACATTTTAGTCCATCTGGAAAAGTTTCCAAAGTCCCAATAGTTTCAGCATTGCTGAAAAGTCCAAATTCCAAGTCTCCTCAAAGATCCAAGGCAAACTCTCAACTGTTAGCCCCTGTACAATAGAAGAGCTAAACATATCCAACATTCAAAGGCATAAGATAAGCATTACAATTCCAAAAGTTACAAACTACAGGGTAATACAAAACATTGGGACAAACACATGTCCAAAATCCAGCAGGGTAAACATTAAATCCCATATTTCCAACTGGAGAATCCAAAGCAGTCTGCACTGAGTTGTGAGCATCATGCAACTCCACTCCTACAGCACTCTTGGTGGTAATTCCCATGGCTTCTCTCTTAGGCTGGCTTTGCTCCCTCTTAGCGCAATCTACATTCCTGGCTTTTCCAAACTTCTGGGGTTTCCACTGAATTGGCTTCTCACTCTCTGCTTCACACACTGCCCTCTCAGGAGCACACTGCCTGGCCTCCCAGGCCTTCTTCTGAAATTGAGGTGGAAGCCTTCTTAAACTAACAGCTCTTGCATTCTGAATGCACCTAAAACCAATGCCACGTGGATGATGCCAGAGTCTGCTGCCAGCTGGAGCAGTAGCCAGGGTATCTTCTCTCTTACTTGTAGGGGTGGAGTGCCTGGATTGATGAACGCTCTGACCTTGATTCCTAGGAACAAATTCTCCATGCCGGCGCCATTTTGGAACCTGGTTTGGCCGCTGCCGCCATTTTGGTACGTGGGTCTCTGCGGCTTTCTTCTCAAGACAAAGCCTCTCTCCCTTGCAATTCTGAGGCTGCCAATTGTGGAGAGCTGCCACCTCTTGTGATGCCCTCAGGCCATCGTTTTGATTCTCTGGTTCCTTCCCAGCAATGGAGATCCTCTCAGCTCCATCTTTGCAGTCCACAGCTTTCTTGGTGCTTCCTTTCTGGCCATACTCACATTTTAAATCATCCTTCTTGGCTCTCTGCTCCTGATTTTCAACATAAATCTGGCTAAAAGCTGCCAATAACAACCATGCTACAGCCCCAATAGTTTGCTGCTTTGAAACGTCTCTTGAAAGATTAATCAGTCCACCATGCTTAATCTCAGTCTTAGGCAAAGTCTCTGGGCACGAGCAAAATTCCGAAAGACTTTCAGCCAATACATAGCACAAATCATCTGGAATCCAATGACCAATGCTGTCCTTTTTTCCAGCAGAAACCTCCTCAGCCTGGTCTTTACAGTCAGGCCTTCTGTCAGTTTTCTGGTCTAAGCTCTGACCAGAATCACCCAAAGAGAACAGCCGAAGCCATTCCAGTGCTTTGTTTTTAGCCAACATCTCTGAACCTTTCCTATCTCTTCCCATAAACTATTCCCAAAAGCTTGTAATCCACATGGTCAGGTATAGTCATAGTAACGACCCCACTTCTCTGGTACCAAATTCTTTCTTAGTTACTTTTTACTCATTGCTGGGACAAATACCCGACATTCAAAATGAAGGATAGAAAGGTTTATTTAGCTCACAGTTCGTGGAGCTTTCAGTCCATATTCAGCTGGCCCAAGGCTGAGTGGATCAGGGCAGAGAGCATCCAGGTCATGGCAGTGGAACAGCAACAAAATGGTGGCAGAGGCAACCAAACAAACAGGGCAGCAGAGAGCAACAGCTCTAGTCCATCTTTCTGTCTCTCTTTATATTGCATTCAGACTCTCCACCTCAGCTTCCACCTTAGGCTACACCCATAATCCGAGAAGTACTTTGACCCATAATCCCATCAGCACTGAAACCCATAATCCCAGGGATCATGGATCAAGTTTCAAACTCTAGAAGTGCCCACCCCCTGACTCATGAGGCTTTGGGGGGATAACTAGACATAAACTATAACTGTCATGCTCTATGGAAAATCCAACTAGCCATGGTAAGAGGAACCATGGAGAGAGAGGTTCCTGGACAGTCCTAAGTGGTTCTGTGTAAGTCTCATGACCTGTCTATATGGCTATTAAAAATCACACTAAGGCTGCGGAGATGGCTCAGTAGTTTAGGAGCCTGCCCAGGCAAGCATAAAGACCTGGGTTTGATCCCAGATGCTCCAAGCCAGGTACTGAAACCAGGCATGGAGGCACATGCCTGTAATCCTAGCACTGGAGAGGATAAAACAGGAGGATCACTGTGAGTCTGAGCTGCATAGTAAGACCCTATATGAAATACATACTTTTTTTTTTGAAAAATCACATCCAGCAGTTCTCAGCCTGTGGGACATGACCCCGGTGAGAGTCAAACGACCAAAACACAGGGGTCGCCTAAAGCCATTCCGAATCATAACCATAGCAAAATGACAACTTTGAAGTAGCCAGCCAAATTATTTTTTGGTTTGGGGTCACTGCAACATGAGGAACTGTATTGCAGGGTCACAGCATCAGAAAGGTTGAGAAGCACTGCTAGACCCTTAGAAGTGTCCACATCCTACTGACTTCTAAGTACAATATTAGAAGAGAGACTGAGCACAAGTAGGGAGAGTAAATTGTTGCTTAAAGCTACAAAATCTTTCATGGGCTATTTTGCAAGTACAGACAAGTGGAATGAAGTTCTAACCAAGCTACAAAATTAGTTTTTGGTACCAGGGATTGAACTCAGGACCCTGTGCTTGCCAGGCACATGCTTATTCTACTGAGCTATCTCCCCAGCCCCCCACTTTAAGTGTTATTGTAGAATACCTTCACAGTTCTAATTCTTGTTACATTCTTGCATAATTTAGACACTAATTAGAAGACTGTATATGACGTGAGGGACCCACCTTTCATTTGTTCTACATACATGCGTTATCCATCAGAACCCAGTCCCATTATTCAACCATCTGAGATAAATGTCTATGGGTATGCCCAGTCAAACCTCAAATTAGATCTGACATACACAGCAAGTGGTTGTAGTTAATTTGTCCTCCCTGGGCTCCCTCTTATTACAGAAAGATTCACTCAGTTAAGTGTTTTCAAGCTGCACATTCCTGTAGCTGGAAGTTATTACGTGTTGATAGTTATCTTTGCTGACATTCACTAGACTTGATGTGCCAGGGAATTTTAAATGGAACTGAGAAACAAAGACAGTGCAGTTATACAGACACCAGAATGTGAAACAATACTCCAGTGATGGAAAGAAATGGGATCTCCGCAGCCCTAATAAAATATGAAGGCGTTCCCCTCGCAGATCTTATTATCTCCAGTGGTATGCTCGTTGTCTGTCTTTTAAAAGAGCAGATGCAGTGCAGCTAGAAAAATGTCACGGTCGTCCTCGCACAGCAGCGTGCTCGACACCCACAGAAGCAGGGATTTCTTCCTTCAGGAAACTTCGCTTTCTTCCTCGGTCCATGCTGAATTCCCTCCCAAGTCTCAGAATCAGTTTCTTCAAACAGATTGAGTCATTTGCCCAAATTAGATTAAAGAAATATCATGAGAAGAGCAATCAACGAAGTGGCTGGGTGCAGTGCAGCAGCATGGCGTGGGGCGTGCGGCCAGAGGAGCCCTGCCTGGACCATGACTGAGGGCTTCTTGACGACAAATGGCAGCAAGGTCATTACGACCCTGAGCGCAGCTGCAAAACCTCCTCATTGTTATACACGCAGTCGTGCTTGGATGATACCCAAAGATATTTGTGACTGTCCAGGAACATGAGGCCTATACTCCAAGCTTAAAGAGCAGGCATGTCCTCAGAGGAGAGCAGGAGAGACTTCATATCATTTGACACTGAGGGTGTCAAAAGTGCGGCTGAATTCATAGGAATGTGGACTTCCATATAGGAAACTAGCATGTGTGGAGGGGCTGCATTATTCAATATGTCTTTTTATGGCTACATTCTTATTTGCACAGAGTTTCATATTGCCTAGTTAGAGATCAGGAGACCTTATTAAGCGATTTATTTGCCTTGTCTTTTTTTTCTAATTACATGTTCATCAGTCTGTCAAAACTGAGCCATGTTGTATGTTTCCACTGTGAGGAACTGAAGAAAATAAGTCAACAAATAATCACTGGACTAGAAGGGATCTTGTAACCGCACTAGTTTGATGCTTGGCTTGCATGAGCTTAGAGAATGGGTGGTACGACATGAGGAAGCTCAGGTGTGATAGCCAAGACTCACACGGGAAGGTCACCTTGGAGTCTGGCTTTTGCCGTTGCTTCTCCCAACGCAACTGCTTCGTGGTACGCTTGTCCTTATGGTCCCAGAGGTCCAACACCGCCTGTCATGGTAAGAGCGGAAGATGAGTGGTCAAGGTACATCAAGATGCAATGAAGTAGCTTAATGCGGGAGGTGGACTGCAATGGGAATAGGCAGAATTTCAAAGAAAGATATTCTAGAGAGTGTTAGGGGCTATTGACGCATTTAGTTGCAGAATATTATTATAAATGAAATTCGTCTGATATTTGTTTTGAGGGTCAAATACCAAGGCTTTTATCTCAAAGAGATGTTCAATACCAGATCATGCTCTTTCTTTTCTTATAGAATTCGTCCACTAGCTCCTCAGGCTCATGCATGCATACCACAACTTTATGTTTTGGTGATTTACAGTTTCTTCCATGTCCTGTTGATCTACCCTTTTATTTCTGGTGTAACTTCTGGAGCTTTACCAAAACAGTAATGCTCTCAGATAATCACTTTCTTTTCCTCAGCCCTCCTTGTGGGAGCACAGGAGCAGACAGTGAGAAGACCCACGTGACACCATCAAGTCCTGATCTAGCTGGAGTCGCATGGGAAGGATGCTGCCTAAAGCTTTATGTTTCCAGATAAAAATAAATGACTCTCAGTGCTGGCGAGATGATAGCTCAGTGGACTAAGTGCCTGCTCACGCAAGCGTGGCAACCAGAGTTTGAGCCCTGGCACCACGTGCTGTGCTGGCCCAGTCTGCAGACACGGTGAGCTGGCTCTCAAGACCAGGACGGTTGGTGCTCAACTGTAATCCCAGCACTGGGGAGGTGAAAAACAGGAGAATTTCTACAAGTTACAGCTGCATAGTGAGACCCTTACCAAATAAAATTTTTTAAAAAGAGTAAAACCCATGCCGTGTGTCCTCTTCTTCCTTCTTGAAAGGCGTATGGAATGTCTAAAGCTGTGGCTGCCATTATGCAACAATAAAGGACAAGAATAACTGAGCAAAATCTAAAAGCTGCCTACTGTGAGCCTTCTCATGCGCTAGAAACAAGCTCCTCATTGTAGACCATTCTCTTTCCATCTTCTGTTGTGTAGAGCGCACTGCGTTCCTAACCAACACATCCTCTTGGTGTAGCTGCCTCCCCTAAGTATCTTGGAAGAATCTAAGGATTTGTCACAGTAATCTCTCCTTCTCCATGCATTTTATGTTCTGCCCCTTTTTAAACACATCTTTTTTAAAAAATTTCTTATCTGCAATTGGTTTGTTCTGCCTTCAAGAACATGTTTAACTATAGTATTTTTTTTTCTTTTTGGTTTCAGCAACCCTCAAATTATCCATAGATCATTGATTCTGTGGATTTATGCGTCCTCCTGGCCACGTTCGTTAGACACCAGCTATACCAGCTATGTATTAGTTATAATTACACTCACATCTGGCACATTCTAGGTTATGGGCTGAGGTTGTATGAATCCTACAATTCAGTTGGCTGCTCCAGTTCTCGCCATATCCTTCAAGGCATTTCCTAGAACAGCTCCCGAGTCCCAGCCACGTTTCAAGTATCTCAGTGATCCCAACCATCTAAGGATCAGAGCCCATGTCAGGGTGGGGCTGCCCCGGCCTCAAGCCTTGACTGGTAAAGTTCATTCTCTTCTTGGTATCTGCTGGATCCAGTGAGCAAGTTCTCGCTCTGCTTTACCTCCAACCCAGGCTGCTGCATCTTGGGAAAAAGATGTCCGGCCTTTGTGTCAGAAACTGAAATCTAGGGCAGCCAAAGCCACAAAAGGATCAAAGTATCCAAAAAGCATTGTGTCGCCATATGATAAATATCAGCATTCACTGCTCCAGGTGGGGCATAAACCCAGTATCCTGGTGATTAGAGAAGCCAATTACCATGGCAGCCTGCTTTCTCCTCCATAGTTCTGCTCCGTTCTTCTCTCTAAAACAGGTACAAATATTTTGTCTCCTCCCTTACTATCACTACTACGCAATTCCCATAATTTTTACATCATTAGTGCTGGTCATTGGCCACAACTTTCATATATAAGCAAGTGAATATCTTCAAGGCCACCAAAAATATGATTACATATTTATTTGATTGATTGATTGATTGATTGATTGATTGATTTTCTGCACTTAGGACATGGTCTGCAGGATCTCACTACATAGATCGGACTCCTAGTGATTCTCCCGTGTTCAGCCTCCCAAGCGCTGTGATTACAGGTGCGCGCCAACACACTCAGTCTCAATCACTGTCTTAGAGTGCCCTGGGCACAAACCCAGGATCAAACCCCAGCCTCTGCACTCTGTGTAAGCAGGCACTTTCATCCACTGAGATATCAGCCTGGCCCCTGCATATTGATTTTATATCCTCTCCTTTTACTGAACTATAAATTGTTTTGGAAAACAGAAGTTCTAGTTGTAGTAATAAGGAGGGGCCCATTTCTTTGCAATCAAAACATCTCTTTTGTATGCAGCTAAGCTAAGGATTTATAGTTTGAGAAAGAGAAGTTTGTCCTTTCGCATGATGTCACCATCCACATGATGTGTTCTGTGTCCCACTGACCAGTACCACTGATGGCTCATGCCATGAAAGCCTGCAGACAATCCTAGAAAACACAGTCGAGGCCACCTCTGCTTCTGTTAGAGAATGAGAAAGACCTCAAATGAGTTACTAGCTTGCTCTACTGGGGGGGTATAAACAAGCATGCCCAGGTCTTTTGTATGTGGCAAGGTATCTCACTTTCAAATGTACACACGCTCACAAACACACACACACATGTGCACAAGCACGTACCCCATGCACACTGCCTTCTTAGAAACACATCTCAGCAAACTCAGAGGATAGAACAAAGCGAGCCAACAGAAACAAAATGACAATGACAGCAATCAATATTTGAGTTGCCCTGGCAACTGATGGCAGGGAAGGAAAGCCATTGCCAAATGACTCATATGATGACAATGGTCTTCACTGTGAGTCTCGAGGTAGCACTATTAGCCATCCGGCTCAAAGAGTGGGACCGAATAGCAGTAGCAAGCAATGTAGGATTTTATTCGTATTTGTTCCTACTCTCCCGACCCAGGCTTCTGACCTAACCTGGCAACAGGTTCAGTTTTCAAAAAGTAAAGACAAAAGCTACGTAGGATACGCAAAGGTAAGGCGGATACTCTCTTCCTCATACCCAAAATTTTAAAATGAGACTTGTATTAGTCAGCTGAGGCTGCTATAAAAAAGACAAAGCAAAATTAAAAAAAAAAAAAAAAAAAAACCAAGACGTAGGTGGCTTGAGAAAAAAAGTAATAATGCTGTAGGCCAGAAATTCCTATCATGGTTGGGAAGGGTCATTTTCTGATGTTTCTTTTTCTGGCTTAGACACTGCCACTGTCTTGTCGTTTCATCACTGAATCTTTAATCTGTGCATAAACATGAAGATCCCTTCATTCCCTCCTTCCTTCCTTCCTTCCTTCCCTCCTTCCCTCCTTCCTTCCTTCCTTCCTTCCTTCCTTCCTTCTTTCCTTCTTTTTCCATTCCTTCCTTCCTTCACTCCCTCTTCTGTCCCTTCCCCTCTTCCTCCACCTCTCCCTATCTTTCTCCCTCTCAACAATTTTAGGGACAAAAGCCAGAGTGTAGTACATTCTAGACATGCGCTTTACCTCTGGGCTATAGCCATAGGCATTTCTTCCTTTACCTATGAGACCACCCAACACATTATGTTAGGACATTGTCCTACATGACTTCATTTAACATTAAATTTATACCATAGTTACTATGTTTAAATTATATAAAATCTCAAAATAATATATAAAACCTAAGGACTAAAGTTGAAGTAAATACTGTTTTATTCAAGTCAATTGTTTTGGTAGAGTTATAATGCAGTGGTAGGTCTTTATTTTTAGCTGTAAAGGCCATCTACTTCAGCACTGTGTCTAATTAAGGAGTAGAGTCAATATGCTGCTGTAATGTGATCATTGAATCACTTCGTTTTAGCATTTAACCAATGGTAGAGTCCTGTGTTTACTGGAAGGCATTCATTGCCATTATGCATAAAATAGTCGAGGTCTTCTTCCTAAATATAAGCATATTAGGCTTAGGACTTCAAAATATGAACTTTAGGAAGAAATAAATTAGGCAATTTTCTAAGATGCCTATGATTTTCATGTGCTAATTGCACTTATTACAGACGAATTTTCCCCAAAGTCTTACTCCAACATTAGCTCCAAGTGTACAAAGTCTCACCTGAGACTCAGCGTATGGCAAAATTGCTCTTTATCTGTGAAGCTGGAGGAGCAGCCAAGCTGTGCAACTGCAAAATACAGTGATTGGACAGCCAGAGGACAGCACCTGCCACTGCCAAACGGAGAGAGGAAAAAGATGACGACGACAAGTCCCTGGAATGTTTGAAATCTAAAGGGAGAAATTTTGTAAGTTGTTTTTCTTTCTTTTTTTCCCTGTAGGATCTTAAAGTGAGAGAATAATCCCTTTTGCCTCACTGTGCTTGCCCTAGTCCGTAGCATTAACCTCTGGAGCGCTGTAGGGCAACCCTTAACTGTCCGCTAGGGGCTCTGGGGAAAGTTTTCAGCTATCCCGCTGTTATGGCCACCGAAGTTCCCTGTGAAATGGAAGAGGAAGCAGCCGTTCCCCTCGGGATGTGGTGGGCAGGGCGGTTATGATTGCCTCTGGTCACTTTGGGTTCCTTCACTTTGTTTCAGACACCAGTTTGTGCCCACAGCGTCTCTCCTATCCACTTTCTGTCTTAGAGTGTCTCTTCTAGACCATGTAATGCTGGATTTTTGCTGATCAGTCGCTGCACCAAGCAAGATCAGCGTGGATACTGTGCATTGCTCAGTGCCTGTCAGGAAAATCTTACGCTCCCTCATTCAACCCGCGTGTTGGTTTAGTCATAATACCTAGCCAGTGATTTCTGGGGGGGCTTAATATATACCAGTGCACGTTTCACAGTAGTAGCTTTGTTTCTTTAAAGGAAGTTCTTTCATGACAATTATTTTAATCCTAAAGGCAATAAATTTATTTTATTAAACACAGGACCCAGGGATTTGCTAAATGTTATCGATGATCCAAGAATCTTCTTGTAGGAAAATGTTGACTCAGTCTGTTCCCTAACATGTTGCTTTCGGTTTTGATCTTTGCAGGTAAAAACAAAAACAAAAAAACAGTAGGCTATGTCCTGTACTTGAACTCTACCAATAAATTTGCTTTCAAGAAAGTAATATTTACTGGGACTTGATCTTAAACCATTTTTTTTTCAGTTACTGGGATTAAACTCAAGACTTTGTGCTTGCCAAGCAGGCACTTGTGCCACTGAGTTATCTCCCTGGCTTCTAAGGTTTTAAAATGAATTTATATTTTTCAAAAAAGTTATTTGAAATATAGTACTTTGACTTTTACAGTGCTATTAACAATTCTGCTGTCTTGCTTTACTAGCTTGAGAGTCTAGCAGTAGCTATATGATCGTCTCATCATAGGAAATGTAGCCTGACTTAAAAAGAGGTAAAGCAATGCCTTACAATGCTTTATTCTTCATAGATCAACTTTAAACCCTATCTTCTCAGCTCAACAAGTGCTAAGAAGTGGCTAAACACATTTTTTAATTCTCTCTGTTCTTTTTATACTCCTTTAATTATCTTAATTTACAGCATGATTCGCCTCTGGATTCTTAAAAAAAAAAGCCCCCTCTTTAATGAAATACAACATGGATAATTTTACAAGTCAAATCACAATGTCATTCAGCTTAATTTATTCAAGTAAGTCCAGGGGTACCAGTATATCCAAAATAAGTTAACACCTACTTAGGTAGCCCTTCATTTTAGTGTTGTATTAGGAATTGGTAGTTTTAAAGGGACTATGAAACATAGCATTTAGCACATTAAATCTTAAAAAAAATCAACAACCTATTCAGAAATAGTTTCTCAAACCTCAAATGGTTGGGGAACTAAACATGGCTTTGATGGGAAGAACATTATTTGTAATAGTACCAAATTTAATTGTGCGAAGATGAAACTACCTAGGACAAGCTAAAACTCGAAAAAAATATCATGCAAAATGTTAAGTAGGCATAGCTTACGCTTTAAGAGCTAATCTAGCAAACTCATATTCAAGTCTATTGAACACTGGGTATGTCCAAGGAGTCTGACACCAAGTTTGTGTAATCAGCAAGTATCTGAATGTCTGGTTTGTGCGTTTTACAAAATGAAAATCGTGTCTGATATGTAAGTATAAAGTCACGTTATAAGAGATTCACAGGAATGATGATGAATTATATTTCATCATTCCATAATATCCATACTTCATATATCATGGATCTAAGCTTTGCTATTCTTGATAATCAACAATTCAGCAGGATCTTGAAGAAAGGCAGGATTAGGGGTATGGGATGATGAGAAGGCCAAATTTGGTTTCAGTTACATTTTTCCTGTCTAAATTTAACTGTGTGTGATTATCTTTGTTTTCGTTCATTTGTCCTTTCCAGTATGTGCCTTGGTGCTTTTGTTCTCAGAAAGATTATTGTTGCAAGCCTTGTCACCATTGCACGGTGTTCTTAATATTCTTTCACGAAGTTCTTATTTGAGTTCTGAGATCTTGCTTGATTTTATTACATTCCATTCTACATGTGAAGAAAGCCAGCTGACCAGTCTAGGCTGATGCTCATTGTAGTTGGCTAATTCCACTTTTGTTTGGTAATTCCTCTCATTTATTTGAAACCTCATCCTTTCTAAATGGAAATATATCACATTACACAGTAGTTATGATATCCGTTCAGTTTGCCATTCTAAAGCTTACGTGTAAACCCGTAGGCACAACATTTTACTTTAGCATATATAATACTTATCTTTGTACTCACAATCGACGAGTTTACGGTAATCCTCCCTTTTCTTTTTTGTGCTTTTGTGTGCACTGCTTCCTGAGTATTCTGACATTGATCGTTGCAAACAGGGCATATTCCAGTTTCCACTAGAATATAACCTTGTATCATGCTGTTGAGATAGGCCTCCTCGGCCTATTTTGGGTTATTTACTATTATTTTTAGCGAAGTTTCACTTGGTATAGAGCCTACTCTACTATGAATCAGTTAGCAAACTTTAAATTAAATATGTATTCTCTTATGGGTATTAGAGCTTGGGATAGGGAGACATAATGAATGGATTTTTATGGTTTAGTTTTAGTCTAATGATTTCAAAAGTTTACAGTATGCAAAAGAATTGTGGAAGGGCTAAGGAACAGGACACGCAATCTTACCTGTTGCCAAAGTATAAGCACTGATCTCTGTCAAACTCATGCAATATAACTTAGTGAATTAATTTCTGACTGCGCATTTCATTCATCACCTCTACAGAAAATGTGGGATTTGCACGTCTCCTTCCAGGCAGTAAACACTGTCTCTAAAAAGAAATCACAGCAACACATGGCATGCACTGACATTTGACTCCTAAAGCAGATCAAGGGGCAGAAAAGGGATGGTAAATCCTAGGGAACTTTTCACAATGCTAGTCTGATAAGATGCGCTAGGACTCAGGGCTTTACGTCGTGGCAGATTTAAACGGATTTCTAAAGGAGTCAAGAACTGAAGGAATTAGGCCAGCCAGAGAGCTCAGCTGTTTAAAGTGTCTGCTTAGGAAGACACAGGGACTGTGGCCAGCCCCTCCCCTACTGTGTGCGGAGAAGGCAACTGGGACTGGGTATCGTGGGGCATGCACTATATTCTCAGTGCTTAGGAAGCCGAAAACAGGAGGACATTGTGAGACCCTGATCTGTGTAGTGAGACCCAGTAGACCCTGTACTGAATACATGGAAAAAAAAGAACAAAGGAAATCTATATAGTCAACTGGAGAATTCTCTTCCTTTATCTTATCTTTAAAATGTTAATTAAAATTCATAGACTATTTTAAGAAATACAAGGCCATGGATCATATTACCTTTTTATTTTTTACATGTTAATTAATATTCCATAGACTATTTTGGGAAATACAAGACCATGGATCATGTGATGGGAGTGGAAAATGTTAATGAAGCTAATAGAAAAATGTATTGATTCACAAAGTATTCGAAAGCTTTATTTATTGGTTCTTTTCCCTTAGCATAAGAACATTAATCAAAAAGATACTTTCCTACAAAACAGGGCAAGATTTAACAGAGGATATTAATCTATTTGTGAAGGCAAATGCTACTTCTTTTTAAAGCACTCCATATATTTAATTCTCAGCACATGTCTCAGTAACTGCCTGCGAAAGGATAAATAATGAACAGCCAGAGTCTTCAGAAAGAAGTTATTGAAACATGTTGTCTAGAAAAATATAAAATTTGTCAAAAATATTATCTACGACATAGAGGCTATGTTTGTCAAAACACTTCTTTAAGCAACGGGTACTCTGGTATGTGTTCTCAGGGTATTAGCAGTGGCTTGCTCTGAACAGTGACGTTAGCTCAAGATCACTCTATTTAAAGATAAATGTAGCTTTCCTTTAGATGTCTGATTTATGTATAGCATATTTCTGAAGTATATACACATATACTTGTAGTAATAAACTTAAAAACATAAAACCAATTATCTTGATATCTAGGTCATATCAGATATCTTGACCAAAGGAGAAACATAAATACGGGACCTCAGAATCCTCCTGTATTTGTCTCCGGGATGCTAGCTGGACAGGTTTGTGACATTCTAGCCACCAGATTTCTTCTTTGTTTTATAGAGATGAAGGACAAAGACAACCTGGAGATTATAATGTAGCATTGAGTAAAAAAGATTGTGAGACAATCTGTTGTCTGGCCCCCTACCTAAACACTCAATATGTATTTCTCTTTAAATTAACAAACTTGGCCGGGCATGGTGGCTCACGCCTGTAATCCCAGCACTTGGGAGGCTGAGGCAGGAGGATCACTGCGAGTTCGAGACCAGCCTGGGCTACAAAAGTGAGCTCAAAGCCAGCCTGAACTGCACAGTGAGACCCTGTCTCAAAAAAGCCAAAAAAAATAAATAAATAAAAATAAATAAATAAATAAATAAATAAAATAAAATAAATTAACAAACTTAATTTTCTATTACTGTATAGTTGGATTACATATTTCTGTTATAACGTTTAGGATGAACTCTACTGGTCTCCTCTGTACAAGAAACAAATTTAGAAGTTGAAGGTACTTAGTATTTTTATAAGTATTTTCACCAATGTTTATACGTAATTTTCTGACCAACATATAGTAATCAAGGATTCATATTATATTATTTTAACTAATCTTTCTGATGATGCTTCTACCATGTGTAGATGATTCCATATACAAACTAATTTCATAAAACAGTGGTTGTTTACAATTGTTTTACCATTGATCACACTGGCTTTCCACTCTTCCCTAACCAAATTCAAGTATTCAGAGGTGACTTGTGTCAGGAACTTGGATTAGAACATTGCTGCACTTCTCCCTGGAGGAATCCCTTGGTGAATGTGCTCTTGAATGTAGGGAGTTCCTGGAGATGGGTCACTCGGAGGATGGAAAGGTTCACCCTCATCTCCAGCTCCTCCCTCGTCTACTTCCTGTATGCATGAGCTGAGCAGATTTTGTCCACCAGGCCTTATCACTATGCCAATTTTACATCAGAGCCAGCAGACAATAGACTAAGCTGAGAGTCAAAAGCAACCTCTCTTCTTTAAGTCGCAGCTATTGGGTATTTTGTTCCAGCAAAGGGAAAGTGAAACATATAGCAAATGATGAAATGACGTACTTTTGTCTTTCATTCAAATGTGATAAAGCCCCATTTTACCACATCAATGCCATATAATTGGTCATTAATAGCATCTTATACTTAAGTAACATGGAACCCTAAAATATATTTTTCATTTCATATGTATTTTGAAAGTCAATTTTGAATTGAATGAGGTAGGGTTGAAATTTTCTTGTTCGTTATTTCATTTATTTATTTATTGAGACAGGATCTCAATATAACTTAGGCTGGATGTGAGCTCACTATATAGACCAGGCTGTCTACAAACTCATAGTAAACCTCCTACCCCAGCCTCCCACGTGCTAGGGTTACAGGAATGCACCATGACACCTAGTGTGATCATTAATTTCAGAATATAAAAATTTTATTTTTTTTGGAGAGAATCAAATTTTGTGGCTATATTTCATAATGGAAAATAATGAAGTATTTATGAAATGCCACTAAATTTCATTTTCTAACCAGCCTACAAAGTAATTTTTCAATATCAAACCTTTTACATGATATTTATAATTTTGTCAAAGAAATTAAGAATTATGCACTTGCTCCCAACTCGCATACTAACACTTTTGAAATAATTAAAATGATTCTAAGAACCAGATAGATAGCTGAGTGGGTTAAAGCACCTGAATACACAGATGCAGTGGTCAGGGTTTGATCCTGGCTGAGATTCTGACTGAGACTGGGCGTGGTGGTGCGCACCTGTAATCCCAGCACTTGGGAAGCTGTTCATAGGAGAATCACTATGAGTCTGCTCTAGTAGTAGATCCTATAGACCCTGCAAAACCCCATACTAAATACATTAAAAAATAATTTTATAGGCAATGTATCTGTGTGATATCTATCTGGAGATCATTATGATGTAAGGAAATTAGTAGATCAGGAATGCAGCACTCATAGAATAGAATGCATAATTTTAAATATTTGTTACATTCATTTTGGTGTCTTTTAATTACTGATATAAATCAACATCATATTTATTGCTTTCCAACCCATGACTCAATTAGAGAATGAGATTATCCACCTGGTTACAAAATATTGATGTGGAATTCCAAAAATGATAGAATGGTCCATTTTTGGTTTTTCTACAAGCAAGCTTTGCTTTATATAAATGGCTTTTTTACAGATTTGCGATGTGAATATATTTTATTTTTCCCAGTGAGTACACAACACACAATTCTTTGACAATACTATGAACCAATTTTTATGCCAATTTTTTTGCCAATCTAACAACATCAAATGAAACACAGTAAGATTTTTAGACACTTTTGGTGGCTTAAGCAAACTACAGTTTAAAAAAGAATCTACCCACAAAACAAAGTATTAAAAAAAAATCTACCACTGCCACAAAGTCCCTTATCTTGCAACACTTTTGAAGTCACAATAAATTCCTCTGAAGTCATGAAATTAAAGAAAATTAGTATGCCACTTAAAAATGGTGTTTCATTTGACGTACACAGTATAAAGAAGCAAAATAAACATAACTTCACCTCTAAGATAATATGGAAAACGTGTTGACTTACACCAATGTTGTCATATAGTTCTATAAACACAATGTATAGAAGCTTATGAGGAAACTAACATTAGTGAATCTTATGGCTGTGCATATCTTTAATACTGACACGCAATCACTTTCCAGGGGAGGTAATCTACCCTTTAGAGTTCATTGGCATTGTTATGATTTCATTGCCAAGGGACAGTTACATAAACATATGGAAGTGAGATCAGCAGTTGTTCCATCACAGAACATACAAACTTTGAACTAAATTCCATTGAAAATATATTTCAATACCCATAGCTTTCAACTATGACATAGGATAATTGGAATTTTGTTTTGTTACTCAAGGTAAGCAAACTTGCAAACGTTCTATTTCCTTTGGGTTGCGTGATACCTTAGAGGCTGGTCTGGACTCTCCTAGATTCTTCAACTGGACTCACATTCCATGAAGCAAGGAATAGCTTTCACGCCCCCGCAAGATCCAGTGGTACAATGGCATGGTAAAGGTTTGGAGTGGGGCAAGCTGACTCTAACTCATACGCTGGCGAACCTGAGTTTGGGTACTGAGAATTAGCCTCTGCCTGTTCTGAGTGCACGCGTCTGGCGTGACTGCATGGACTCACTGCCCAAGCGTGCAGGAAGAGAAAACTTTCTCTCCCTGCCATTTCCCTCTGATCCCATATGGTGGCCTCTTTGTTGTTTAGACTTGCAAAATGTGAACTCAGTGAATTTCAAATCACATTCGTTTAATCAGCCACACAAACAAGAACCAAGGGGGCCGTTGCACAGATGTATATC
This sequence comes from Myocastor coypus, assembly GCA_004027025.1. Taxonomy (NCBI): domain Eukaryota; kingdom Metazoa; phylum Chordata; class Mammalia; order Rodentia; family Myocastoridae; genus Myocastor; species Myocastor coypus. The sequence goes on along the minus strand of PVJA010000137.1, from coordinate 193,946 downwards.
CTACTGATATTCTGACTTCATTGACGGGGAGTTTTTACATATAACATGATGATAAAAGCTTTTATTTTTGATATGGTTCCTGAATTCATATAGCTAGACCATATTATCTTCCATATGAAGATATTGTGTATTTTGGATGCCAATACTTGACAGATTAATTTATTTAAACTAAGATTAACAGGAGACATGGATTATTCAAGAAGAATAGTCCAAGTAACCACGAGGTCTGTATGGATATATTTTAAAGTTTTTTGTGTACTTAAAATAATCAGAGAAAGTTATGATGTTATGACCTGCATTATTCTGCTATCAACTAAAAACCCAAAATACAACTTTGAAATCTTGACTTATTGTTCATTTACAAGTGCCAGGTATTAAGGGTACAGGCAATGTGTAATATGAATAATATACTGAAGTTTTAAACTAAATACCATTACTGAGAGGAATAAAAGAAGAAAACAAATGAATGAAACTACTCTGAATAATGCTATTAAATGCAGGAGGTGAAGCAAAGGACTACACAGACAATGAAATATACTTAATGTTTGTGAATCACCCTATATCATTGTTGCAAAATCTTTTCACCTCTCCAAATCTCTGTCCCACAGAGAAATCAAGCTACATTGAAACTCAAGCACTGAGTAGAAAGTCAGTGGGGGGCTTACTAAGTGTGTCGGAAAATTCTTCTCTTCAGTGAAGAAATGAACAAGGTGGCACCAAGCAGGCAGGATGTTTAAGAACTCTGAAGTCTATGTCAACTGTGCTGATGCAGTCTCAGGGAACAAAAGTGATGGAACATTTAATGGTATTCAGCCAAAACCACACTAAGCATGAATTGTCATCCAGGGACCCCTTTTTTAGGATTTATCCTGGCCATCACATTGAGCAGTTTCCAAACTACTAACTACTGAACATTAAGAAAAAACCCTAGAAAAATGTAGGCAGAAATAAAGTTTAAGACAGTGTAGGTGGCCCATGAGAAAGTGTGGGAATGAATTTTTTTTCCTTACTGATTAAATATACATGTACAGTAACTTCACAGATTCGAAAGTCACATATTTTAAAGGTACAAAACTGATATCCGGAAACTTCTTATTGTCCAAGTTGTGAAGACAAATGAGGCAGGACACTGTGATTAATGTCCACTTACAAGGTTTGGTTTTATTTAAAAAGTGTAAGAAACATGCATTTTTCTCCTTTTCAGATTTCTCTTCAATTTACTCACTCAAAATGGGTCAAACAGATTTTTAACTGGTAGCCAATTTCTGAGGATGTACCAAAAAGTATTTATTCCAACAAATCTACTTATTGTGACCTGAACATACTCTGAACACTGCTTTCTGAGCACTCACAATTTCGCTATACATCTGGTGGCAAATTGACTTCATTTCTTAATGAAACAAAACACAAAATTGTATGCAGACTTATGATTTGGATAGAAGTCTTGAATTTAAGTGATGCAGCTCTAATCTCTATTGTGTACTGTACATGTATTAGAAAGATGAAACAGGGTATTATGATACAGTTCATATTTGGGAGCAGCCTGAGTAGGGCCTAATAATAAATAGCTTCTTTAACTATTTTCTAGGTACTCCAGAGTTCATTTTGTTTGTTTCCTTGGGGAGCTTCATGTTCTATTCTGACTTAATGAGTTGGAAAGATTAATTATGATAATTCAGAAAATGCTATTTAAAACCTGTAGTACAAATACAGCTCTTGTGAAACACCTTAATTTTCTTTTGCTTCTTATAATCCTCAAGTGGGTCACTTAGAGCCATAGGTAAAAGTGATTCTAAATAAAACTTTGTGTTTCTTAAAGTGAGATCATTTCATATTCGCTATTTGCATATTTTAGTGTCTATTCAGCCTAAAGACTTAAACCTCCTTCCACTGACCCCTTCTATTGTCAACAATAAAAGATTTGTAAATTGCCTCACTTCTGGACTCCAAGAAGATTTTGCCAGTACCATCATTGCCCCATTGCGTCTGGCTGTCCCCACTCCCGAACAGAGCCATCTAACGTGACGGATGACACCAGTACCATCCACCTAGCTTACAGTGCAGAAACTCCCTTCACATTCAATCTTTCTTCATGTCTTGAGGAGTAGAGATTTGTGCTTATCACCAAATAAAATTGCAGTGCAAAATTTAAACATAAAAGTTACACAATCAAAAGTTAATATATGGCAACACAGCCTATTAATTCACATATCGTACAACAGACCATTAGGAACAGACAAGAATATGGACAGAGCTAAAAAGAGTGAGCTTGCATAGCAATGCACGAAAGAAATTATATACAGAGGAAAATCCTTTGCTTCCTGGTGGGTGAGTTCTTGAGTTTTGTTTTCTTGCTTTTTTTTATATACTCCTGACAAGAAAGCGTTAAGGTGGGTGGTATGCTTAAGAGAAGAACACAAGGTAGATAGCTGTGGGTTATGTGTGGCTATGTGTCTTTACATTGCATTTACAGTTCCTTTCATAGTACATAAATAAAAGAAATTGTTCATTGCACTGTTAGCGTCATGACTTCCATGAGTTCGAACCTGATGGTCCTCAGAGCAGCGTGGAAGGTTTCCTCTCAGTTACTCTAGAAAGAGATAAAGAGTCGGCAGTTAGAAATGATGCTTCCCTGCGGGGTTCTTCATTTGAGAACACTACAGCTGACACTAGGACAACCAGATAATAACTGGAGAGAAACACATCCCGTTATACGAGTTTGTGAATTTAAGCAACTTTACATGACTGCTTGGGACAGGGAAAGAAAGATTAACACTGTAGAATTTAAACTTTTAAAGTGTAAAAGCAGGTATGTTTTAACATTCCTTGTCAGTCGGTCATTGTTTCAGACAAAAGTTAAAGAAAAATCTGGCTAGCTAATAATTAAAAATGACAAATAATTTATGATAAACACATTAAAATAACTGAGATGAATAAAACATTAGTTTGAAATTGTTTTGCCTTGCTAGCATCTCATGAATGTTCCTAAACAATATGCAGTGTGAGTGTAATAGTAAACTTATTTTTCACACAAATATAGATACCAGAAAAATAGCTTATTTTCTCATGTGACATTTGGTTAAGTACTTGAGAATACTGCAACTCATCACTATTCTCTTAGCAGAGATTTTAAGCTGAATTTTAAGAAGCAGATAAAAATACTGAAAGTAGTTGCCGGGCGTGGTGGCGCACGCCTGTAATCCCAGCACTGGGGAGGCTGAGGCAAAAGGATCAGTGAGAGTTCGAGACCAGCCTGGGCTACAAAACTGAGCTCAAGGCCAGCCTGAACTGTACAGTGAGATCCTGTCTCAAAAAGACAAAAAAAAAAAAAAAAAACTGAAAGTATATAATTCTGACATAGGTTAGAGAAACGGCAAATTTCCTAATAAAATCAACAGAATTAGTTCTTTTCAAATCAGTTATTTTTCTCTGACACACTGTGATATTTCTTTCTCTAGTATCTAGTACTTGCATTTCAAAATTGATTATAGTAACTATTAGGGTCTATTCTTTATTTTAAAAGATATATTTGGGATGGAGAAATAGCTCAGCAGACTAAGTGCCTGCTTAGACAAGCTGAGTGAGCAGCACTGGATCCCAGGCCTACAGGTCATGCTGCCCCCGCCCTGGGAGCCCTGGGCCTGCTGAAACCAGGCGTGGTGGTGTACGCCTGTAATCAAAGCGCTGGGAAGACTGAAAATAGGAGGATCACCATAAGTCAGAGCTGTCTGAGCTGTGTAGCAAGACCCTGTACTGAGTACATAAAAAAGGTATAATTACCTATAGGACATATTCTTATAGTCAAAATATCACAAATTAAGTACAAAAATCAACTTTTTGAGGTTAGTGCTCTAAATGAAAAAGAAATACATGAAGAGGAGGTACAGCAGAATGCATTCTCAAAGAGGTTCTTTGAAACTGCTGAGACTTTCTCCAATTAAAATGGCAAGAAGATTGTGGACTATGTAGAACTAGTAATGACTAAGAACAACTTCCTACATTAAAACAACAACATACACCAACTTGAAATATCTACAAAATATTTGTTTCTGCTTTTAGTTTTCATGGTTGATGTTTTTCTCATTGCAGAGCAAGGATTTTGTTATTCTGAATGAGTTTAATGTGGCAATGCTCTTAGTCCAGTATGTTCACTGGGTCATTACCCCCATAAATGACCCCAAACACTTACATAATTCACCTGTAAACTGTCCTTGACTATTGGAGCCCATGTACCCTATGTCAAGAAGGTCGCTGGCATTGCGCTGGTGGCTTCCTCTCAACACCTCGGCTTTCCGGGGTCCGGTGGACCCTTTTGAAGAAGATGTTCCTGAGGAGCTGTGGCCGCCGGGGGACGGGAAGCTGGGCTTGCTGTAGGGCACCAAGGCCTCCTCTGAAAGAGAAAACACAAAAGGCTCAACTGCACTGCAACGTGAAGCCGAAGGAGAAAGCTCATGCTCACATATTCAGCTTAGAATGGGCCATTTTATTATTTCATTCTCTAGCAAAATTAAAATTAGGAGGTTTAATCAGGCCCGGATATTAAAGGAAATTTCACACACAAGCAACATGTCCTACAATAGGAACTGGGGCAGGACTAAATTAAAAGAGATCTTGGGATAAGTATGTGATGTTATATAGCATTTTCAGAATTTAAATTCATTATAAAAGAGAGCTGTTTACAATGAATCATAGTTTGCTTAACGAAAAGCACATCTGGGGAATGTTTGGAGTGAGGCTCCATTTGAAATTTCCCAGTAAGATGGAAAAAGCATGATTTTTATTTTAATTTACATTACAGCAACATTTTCTCAATCAATTTGAAGAACTCTGTGTTAGATAATTGAATGAACTTCTTAAATTTCTTTTTTCTTGTGATATAAATATACTAGAAACATTGCTTATTTCATTGAAAGAAAGAGAAACCCGTATATTTTAACACGTCACTATTCTCTGAAAATACTATCTTTCTACAAATTTCTCATGACTTATACTATGAAATAATTACCTAATACTTTGAAACTTTCTCTTTTTCTTTCCTCTTGTATTCTCCTACCTTAATCCCACCTACTTTCACTTCTAATGTTCTTGCTTTCCAGGTATGTAAGCCATTATCGTGTTATTTGATAGCTAACAACTGGCGGAATTTACACTCTCCTCTTACACAGATTTAGTAAAGAATCATCTACTTTTTTCTCTATTAGCTAGGACTATGTAAAATTCCTAAGGGTTTTACTACGTCTAGATATTAACGTTGTCGTATTCTGACCCCTGTACAAACTAAATGTTCTAAGCATTTGAGGACAAGCTGTGGCAAAACACAATCATGGAAAATGCGTGGTGAGAGGATGTATCTAGGAAAGATTGAGTCTGAATGAATGAACAAATGAATGCAGACAGATTCAAGAGCCCTGGGTGGGCACGTAGGTGTTAGTGCCCAAGTAGTCCCACTGTGACAGCTCCTGAAAATGTGTTTCTGTAGCAGGCTCTGTAACCCACCCCAATAACGTCCAAGCAGAAATTATGACAGCATTTGCATTATCTCAGCGAAGCTTGATTTATCAACAAGAACATTGCTATCGGAGAGTTAACAAGGAACTGCATTTCACCAGTTGGAGAAGTTACAAATCCAGCGTATGCTTTTCCAACATGACCACTCTCACTGGGCATTTACTTGCAATTTTATAATTTTAATCAAGTCACCTATTTGACTTGCTTTCCAATGACTTCTTACCTCAGCCAAAATGAGCAGACTTGGTGAAAGAAATAATTGAACGGATGCAGAAGATGAACTTTAGTCTTAAAAGTACTCAACATAAAGATCACAAAAGAAAAAAAAATCAAATTGTCTCCTAGTGCAGTTTTTTTGTTTGGTTTTTGTATTGGGAATCGAACTCATGACCTTGCACTTGCCAAGCAAACGCTGTGCTGCTGAGCTCTAACCCCAGTACTACTGATGAAGACTGGAGGTCTCCTGGACTCCAATGCCCTATAGATATGTTCACCTGAGGAGCAGTACCCATCACAGTCCTCCATATGGCATATGCCGGTGAGCTCTGCTGAAGAATTCTAACAATGATTTAAGGCAAGTGGATTTTAAAAGCCCTTACACAAATGCCATTTCTAAGATACTTAGTAGGAAAAAAAAAATGGTAACAGTCCACGCTTTCTCGGGACTGGGCAGAACACACCTGATCCAACACCTTGTTTGTGGGGGGCTTTCCGTGTATCTTCTTGGCGTTCTGTGGAGTTTATCCATTCCTGGGTTTGTCGCTGCCACTCTAGAGAGGTTTTGGCTGGACACTCCAGTGAGCTCTTTGTGTCTTCTAAGATGGATGCGTGCTGTCTCTCTAGAGAGCTTCCTTTTCTCTCTGTTGAGTTTTCCACGTTACCAGAATGCTGGCTCGGGCCTATTTGCTGCCTTAAACCCTGACCTGGCGGGGGATCTGGTGGTGGTGGAAGATCTAAAAATTTTGAATAATGTTTAGAATGGACTAAAATGTAACAAAAAATACAAGTTTTAGTTCAAGTTGAAAAAAAAAAAAAATACCCTTGCCCTCATCCAAGTATTACCCATTCAAAGGAAGTCTGGGGAAAATAAAAGTCAGTTACTGATAACCGGAAAGCACACTGTTGACCTCGGGGCCACACCTCCCCACCACAACACTGACATAAAGGCGACTGGTGATGCAACTGCTACAGCTGGAAAACGTTTTGAGGTGCACACTGCAGCTAACACTCACTGTTAGATGGCAGTTACGGTTGATTTCAGTTCCTCACTGACCTCCTTCAAAGTAAAAATGCTATCAAAAAAATATCTCTTGCAGCTCTAGCCATTGTGTTAATAAAAGTCACTGAGAGCTAATCCCTCCTGCCAATCTCCGTAGGAAATTTCACCCTCGGGAAATTAAGAAATATATGTCGTATCATACACAACATACGACTGCCTGTACCCAGGTAGATGGCACAGTTAGCAACAGTCAAAAGGTTAAGCTAACATTTATTAAGGATAATTAACATTCAGTGTGGCAACCGATTCCGGCTCTTCGTTTCATAAGTTAGCTAATGGGTTACAACTAATATATTATAATCTTCTAATGTATTAATTTTACTAAGTAATAACCAACGCTCAGAGTACAGAGTGAATCTGCTAGAACAGACAGTATATCACAGAAATATGAGATGTGGTAGAATACATAATTTTTCAGAAAACCTGTTGAAATTAAAAATTGAAAATGAAAAACTTACAATTTCAAGTATCAGCTAATTTCTCAGTTCACTTTTTAGCTCTTTAGATCTTCACCTTTGCATTTGTAGTATCTTTAATTAAGAAATTATATTTCCTTATGCCAATACGTATTACATAAGCTCAGAAATCATTTTATTGAAAAATTAAAAACTCCTAAATGGTCATTTAAACAAACTTGTTAGAATTTTTCTTGCATTTTATTTTAAACTTCTTTGTTCACCTTTAGGGTATTTATAATTATATTGTTTATTCAAAACAATAAAATACTGACACTATACACTTATTTCTTGTTTCTAGTAATATTCTTCTCATGAAATTTACAAAGAAAAAGTATAAATTTTTACCTAGAAAAGATAGCTTCTTAGAAGTAAGCCTATGCTCTTAGTTTTAAGCTGTCTTCTTTATATGATGAACTGAAAGATACTATTCTTCAGTGAGCAGATAAAACTGAGCATTTATCCTGGAAATTTCTAAGTTGAAGAAGCATTTTTTTGTTTTATTTTGTTTTGCATGTCCTCAAAGTTACATTAGGAATTCTTCATTACTGAAGAAGACAGAGCTTCAGTTTGAGATAATAGTGCTGTGTTTCAAACATTTCTTTTAAAATGAAGAGGTAATACAATATTGAGATATAAGAAGTCCAGTAAGTTTGTTATTTACATTCAATACTGACTTTATTCCCTATACATTATTCTATATGCAAATTAATTGTTTAATTTGACTTATTTGACTTAGACTGCAATTGAGGAGAAATTATTGTATTTGCTTCCAAAATAACATATCTTGTCATTGATTTCTGTTCTCCATCAGAGCAACCTAATTTCTAAAATGGCCAAAATGGCATCTGTTATGTCAACTAACATTCTGATGACTATTTAAGCTGAAATTTTATAGCTTCATAATTAAGTAATATCCTTGTAGATTGTATCAACTAATAAGAAGAGATATTGTATGCAAACTGAAATAAATAAATTAGAGAAATGGAATTACAAATGGTTATAGAAAAAATAAAAGTATCTAATCAAATACTTTTCCCTAAATTAAATTTATTATTCAATTCTATGTTGATTCATTTCAACTAAGTCAATTTACTAAAGAGTATCTTACTGGCATCCTGAGAATTAACTGTCATTAGGCAGCAGCAGTCCACTGAAATAGATGCCATTATTGTCTTCATTTCATAGGTAAGAAAATGGAGTACAAATAAATTCAGAACAGCATCTTCAGTCTGGGTCTCTCTTCCAGGGAATTCCAGACTCATAACCACATATACTCTGGAAGTTCCCTGAAATTAGGTATTAGGAATCAACATCAAAATTCGTTACTTGGTGTGATTCTCAAGTTTCCCATATCACCATTGAGCTATAAGTCCTTCTTTATGAAATATTCTTTTCTGTAGGGCTTCTCCTCCCAGTTAGTGGCAATTTTTTTCTGCGTGAGAACTGTTAAGCAGTCTTTCATTTCCTTGCTATACATCCTAGATCAATTTCACAAAGAAATCCTAACCTCCAGAGTCCACACTTTTTCATCGCTTCTACTAATTCTACCTTGGTATGGCCAGCCATCCGCTATTCCTTATGCTGCTTCTGCACTCTCCTGTGTGCTGTTCTTCTGTCCTACTTAGTCTACAGCATTTAGTATGCAGTATTATTCACAAATTAGTATAGAGCAACACAACTGCTAGTGGGAACTTTTCAAAACCAAAACATAGAGAAGCCGTGCCAGCCCTCTGCCTTTAACATGTGCACATACACAGGACTCCAGGAGGCTCCCACTCCACATGCTCCGGCCTAAGCACCCAAGGGTGCTGACCCTTGTCTGACCCTTTATTCTGTTTCTCTGCCTGCTTCTGCCACACTGCTTTCCCGGCTTTTTATCAAATAAGCCTCATTTCTTTACTTGCTGTTCTGACTTCCTAGAGTGCCACGTACCACTGTGCCTTGGAGCCAGCTCAGTAGGGACTGAAACTCCACTAATTGTGAGCTAAATAAACCTTTCCTTCCTTAATTCTGGGTGTTGGGTCTTTTGTCCCAGCAAAATAACTAAGATAGTTATATTCTTCAAACCTTTTCACAAGTGCCAGTTTGCAAATGAGATGCTTACCTTAAGAATTTTAATTGAAAGCAGCTCTTCCTGACCCTTATGTTTCTAATCTTCCTTACATTTGTTTTCCCCCAGGGCAATGATTACCTTGTTACATACTTTTCACCTTCACTATTGTACATACCTATCTTCCCCTAGTAGAATGTAAGCTCTAGGGAGCCAGGGAATTTATCTATTTGGTTTCCACTAACTATCGCAAAGATGCATGCTTAATGTATTTGAATAAATAGATTAATGAACACATTGTTTAAAGGTCAGAGCTAGTAAATGGCAGGCAGGAAAGAACCTCTTCTCTGAATAAGGTACTAAGAACGAAGGGAAAGGGAGAACAGGTTGGAAGAACATGGGCTATGAAGAAAAACAAGCTGATTGGATAGATATATTTCTTTAGCTCTGGTGAATGTAATAGTGTCAAACATTACCCTTTAAGTTACTGTGTAAATGACAGATGATCCGTGTTCAGCAAAGTTAGTTAGGAGAAACGTTACACAAAATAATACTCCTTAAGCGTGTCTACATTTTGGACAGTCTTTGGAACAGACAGTGATACGTCCAGTCATTTCTAGTTTCTTCTATTGGGCATCCTACGCCAGATGTAAGTCTGATACAAGAGGGTTCTGGCCAATGAAATCAGAAAGTGACACATGTACTTCCAATTAAAGCTTTCAAAGGTACCCAGGTTTCTGTTTCCCTCTTGTGAAGAAAATGTAGTGATCCAGTCATGAAGACAGTGGCATTCCCCCTACTGAGAAAGTCAACACACGGACACTGCGGTTCAGAGAAAGGCACAGCCTGACCTTGGGGGGTCATTGAGTCAACAGGGAGGAAACCCTCACTGTGCAAAGATGGAGGCTTAGGGGTCATTTGGTAAGGAGACTAGAAATAATTGCCTTTGTTAATATAGCTTTAAAACACTATCATAAAATCCATAATGCAAAAGTTACATTGTAAGGTGTTTGCTTACACAGTCAGTGTTCCTGAGTAGCTATCTTCCCAATTTGATTTTATGTAAAGATACTTAAAATTATTCTCAACATATGGATTCCTATCATAGAAATGTGACATAAGTTATGACATTTATTACTGCAAAGTAAGAATATTCTTAAGAAAAATTGATAGGGCAGTGTTTAAAAAATATTCTTGTATCATAATTATGATGCCTTTTGCTTGAACATTTGTGAAAATATGTAAGTCAATATTTCCTTTCCAATGTAACTATTTCTAAAATATGCCTATTAATGTCAAAATCTCTCACCATTTGTTAGAATGCTGGCATAATTAAACATATGGTGATCTAATTTCTATAAAGATAAGCAATATGTTGACTATGATTTCAACTAGGACGGAAACTATTTGATGAAGATTTACAGAAATATCTAACAAGAAAAATATAATAGGAATAGAGAACTTTCTATTCTGTTGATTCAGATTTTAAATCATCCACATCATATTCTAGATACAGTCTTCAAACATTCCTGAAAAAACAAAGAAAACAGTCAGCTAATTTTTTCTCTTTCATGGTATTCTGGGAAAAATATGAAAAATTATTAATTCTTAGATTTATAGCTACTTTCTCTATGAGAAATTCCGTTCAATTAGAGAGAATAATTACAACATAGACTAACTGCTCAAATAATCTTCAAAACATCTTAAACAGAAAAAGAGTGTAAGTATCTGTGTTTATCATAGGATAGCCTTTTACAAAAACTAAAACTAAGGGCCAACGAGATAGCTCAGTGGTCTAAAGCTCCTGCTTAGGCAGGCTTAGGCAAGGGCAGGAGCCCATATTTAGGTCCTTGGCACCACATGTTGTGCCAGCCCCCCTCCCAGGGCTGACTGAGCTAGCCAAAGAAATAACAAAGGAAAAAATATAAATAAAAGTAAAACCTTCATTATTACTTTAACCCTATATGCTACAGAAATTGTTCAATAAAAACAGAACAAGCAGAAAACTAAGTTATGATGAACGCTTTTACAGCAAGCATGTTTGGCTTTTAAATGTGAACGTGTAAGCTGATAGAAGAAACTGAAAAGATGAGTGCCCGACGGGACTACATTTCCCTTGAAACCTGCAACACTTGCTTATTTTTCAACTGGAACTTGCAGAACTTCATTATGTCCTGTAGTAATAAGTCTAAGAGTGCTAAGGATTAGATTATAGCCTCTCTAATGCCCCTTGAGCTTCAGAAATGTCCATAACTCGGTTTTACACCAGGATAAAGTCAATCTCCAGGGAATACTTTCAGATTTCCTTAAATGGTTCTGAGATTCAGTTTGGCTAACTCCATCCCCATGGTGTGTAGTAAAACAGGGACTAAGTCTACATGAGTTCAGGGGAAGGAAAAAGAAACTTACTATTGCATCCAATATTACATTAGGAAGATTACATGCATTATTACCTTTTCTTAGAATAAAATTTGAGGATAAATACGTTTATTCGTTCTTTATAAGACAAGAATTATGTGAAAAATATGGAGAATAGTTTATGTTCTATGGAACTGATCAAGTTGTAATATTTTTTTTCCCCAAAACTGGCAGTTTTGAGGCAACTGTAGATATGTAACAATAAAAGTGCTAAAACATATCAGCAAACTGTGGCCTATAGGCCAAATTCAGGTACTTCCTGCTTTTTAAATAAAACTTTATTGGAATTCAACTACACTTCTGTTGTTGTTTATATTTTCTCAATAGCTATACTCAGGCAACAATGGAAATATTAATTAGCTTAGAGACCAGGAACTCCCAAAGGGGAAAAAAAAAAAAAAAAAAAGAGTTACCGAATGGATTTTAAAAGAAAAGTAAATCATTGACCCAGATTTAGGGTCTGGATGGCTATACTTCCCTCAGATCACATGCTGAGACCCTAACTGCCTATGTGATGGTGTCAGGAGGTTCAGGCTGTGGATGGTGACCAGGACATGAAAACATCCGTGGAATTAGTGCCTGTGCACGACACGTATTTCTTCCACTATGTGAGAGCACAATCAGAAAGCCCCAGAAAGGCAGCACCTTCAGCTTGGACTTCCTCAAATCTGAAGCTGTGAGAACTAAATTTCCAGGGTATTTAAGGCTGTGATAGTGAACACAGCCCAACCTAGCATAAGACGTTCTTCTGCGACTACAAGAGCATACTTGGAGCCCTGAAATTCATGAAACTGAAAGGTTATTTCAAAATCTTTTCCAAAAGTAAAATATCATATAAGGGATAATAATTTGATATTATAAGTGTTCTGAGAGTACACCAAGCACACATGTTGTTTATGCTTCCTTTGAAGAGAAATGTTCACTTTCTTAAAATGAAATGCTTTCTAAAAGCACAAAACAATGCCAGAAATGTAGACATATCAACACTAAAAAGTGGTTTGTTATGTTTTTCTTAAGGGTTTCTAATGCAGAAGCAGTTTCAGATTGTTAAATATAGGGTGCTGTTATTTAAATAAGACCATATGGCTGGACTTCTGCCTTGTTATGTCAGGAGGCAATGCTTAATGTACCAAAGCTATTTTCACCTAGGTGCATGACTGCACCGAGCATATCTCTTCAGGAAGAAGGCCAGAAGAAAGGAAACGCGCCTACCATCTGTCATGCCTTCCCTCCGCTGAGGCAACGCAGGCTGCTGGTCCATTCGCCCGCCCTTGTGTTTCTTGGTGGGCCTGGGCCTCTGACTTTGATTCAGGGCTGCACTGGTACTACTGTCAGTGGAAAACGGGCTGGTGGGTCGAGGTCTCTGAGAAGAGCTAAAGGATTTTCCTAAAAAGAAAAAGAGGGGACGGAGCACAGACAGCGTCATTAGGATGACCAGTGCTTGATTCACAATGTATTTCTGCTCTTACTAAAACTAATCTCTCAGCCTACCTAGGGATTCCTTCTGAAAATATCAAATATTAATGCATCTCTGTATGGCCCTGCATAATTTACCCAAATTCTAGTACAATGAAAATACCACATGCACCAAATAGTATTATTTCATATAAATGAACATAAGGAAATCCACCAAGAAAAAGCTCATTATCCTTGAGTTTTATTTAACCTTGAAAATCTTAGTGAGACTTTCATAGACACATAAATATTCATGCAGCATGTACTCTTCTAAAGAATCTGTTTCTAAAATGAACTGTGTACTGTCTTATGTGTTTACTCAGATTCCATCCTTGGAATTTTGCATACTTCCTCTGAAATAGAAAACAGGTTTATTAATAATTATATTTGAAATATTACACAAAATATCTACTCAGATACGTATATTTAACTAACCCTATCAGCCAATATGTGTCCATGATGTATTCTACCTTTGTTTTCCAGCAGAAACTCAATAATATCAGGAGACAGCCGGTTAAAATGTCCTTGTATATCCAAGAGCAACAGAGGCTCTCCAAAGAGTGATATTTGTATCTGAGTAGCTTCTAAATTCCCAGTAAAAACTAAAATATGCCATTTTTTTCTTTGTGACTTAGTATATATACAGAGTAATTTATTCTAGGAAGAGGTTAGCTAGTAAATTTTCAACAGCTTATTATTTCAATTCTGTGTTTATTATATAGAGAGGACTCATTTAGGTGTATTGATTCTCTCGTGCATGTTTTTATTCCATATAAAATCACTGTGTGTAGTTGCATTTTCCTAAGGTGGCACAGCACGATGGTGCCTGACACCTTCTTAGCTATTAGCACACGTGCAAGCGACGCATGTGTGCCTTCAAATTTCTTAGCTCCTTTGCACTTTCTCACTGCCCTCTTTATAGGTAATGCCACAAAAAGCCCTCAGGTGACATAAATTTTTTGACTTATGCTTTATAAAGTGAGAAAATTCACATAACACTTAACTCACAACGTATTTTAGTTTAGATGCTCCATGAAAATAAACCTATGCAATGCTTCGAAAGCCTTTTTTATTTTGTTTGAAAACTACTTAATCCAAGCTCAAAGGTAATATCGATGGAGTTTTAAAAAGCAACTCCCAAGATGCATTTTTGTGACTTGAAAATTTTGCAAAGGGTCAAAATATTTTTTATTTGCTATTTCAATACTAGTAATTTTTTAAAAAATGCATTTTGTTTTTGTTTTTGAATGCATCTCAGTTTCATTCATGCATTATTTTCCTACGTGTGCACTTAAGATGCATTCATACAAATATAAGGATACATCTGGTGTCAAAGTTGCTTTTTTCCCCAGGAAAAAAAAGTGATTGTGATTAGTGACCTATTATTAGAGCTAATCCTGCATTTCTTTCTCTGAGGGATAAAAAAAAAAAAAAATATGCAAAGTTACATAACTGACCTCTTGCATTATTATTCATTCTTAGAAATAAAAATTAAATGGCTCTACAGAGCAATGTATGTGCAGTCGTCATCATTTTATTCAGCTTGCAACTGCAGTAGGTTTATCTTTAATTAGCATCCTTTAAATCATATAATAAATTATTCTATTAAGACCTTAGCCAAACAATTAATATGACCATCAGTTACTTGAACTGTTAGACCAACAGCCCTAGACCCATTCACCCCATGCTGAGGAAACATTCCCAGAAAAGGCTTTTGCAGAAAGAGATGGGCAAAGGAAAGTAATAGAGATAAAAGCTGAATGATTTTAATCACTAGAGTTCATTATTGATTTGTAAGGATTCTGCAAAGTATGAGTTATTGAAAATTTAATGACTATCACCGTTGCTGCTTTGTTGTAATATAAAAAGAAAGCATATTCCAATTAATCAGCAGAGCCATGAAGAGAGAGGAATTAGACGGTGGTAAGTAGACTATTTTTGGCTCTATAAAGCTAACATCAGAAGAGCGTTCTGGTAGCAGAGCTTCCAAACTGTGCTCATGCATATTAAAGACCACTCTGCACTCAGACACGCTGAGGAGAAAGCACAGGAGAGAAAAGGTCAGTGTCCAGAAGACAGGATTCTCTCATGCAAAGAGTGTTGACTTGATTTCTACCAACCTGTTCTTGAAAGGCTGGTTCCATCCAGCCTAAAACCAGCTTTATCTGCTGCTGCCACCAGTGCTTGTGCAAAGCTGCCGCTGGCCAAGATGGAGCCATCTGAGGAGCTACCTACGCTAGATCTATGACTAGAAAAGTTATGGTCCTCATCAGATGCAGAGCCCCAGCCATTTACCATTGAACCTAAAAACAAATGTAGTTGTCTAGTGAGTTGTATGCATTGGATACCTTATCTTCTCGAACATGCTATACTAAGGAGCAAGGAGGCTGCCTTAACATCCTGGTTCATCTTTGAAATTTCACGCTGAGTTCTTTAGCCAAATACTCATGCCTCAAATATTCTCAGTGCAACAAAAAGAAGAAGAAAAACAGTAATATTCCCAGTGTAGAACAATGCTATTTCAAAACTTGTATCTGTTTGCAACAATGAGCAAAACATGTTCTTAATGGTTCAATGATTAAAATTTTGCATGACCAGTTTTAGAAAAAGAACTGTTATACACATTAAATTTCTGTGATTCAAGAAAGAACATTTTATCAAAGCAAATGAGTGAGCTTTCTCTGGCACCAAGTCAATGCTTCTCATTTACAATTGTTAAACCATTTTTTTTAAATATGATTTATATTAGAAGTGAAAAAACAACAACAGCAAATGACTGATTTGAAACCAAGCAGGGATTTGGTGGCAAAACTAATGTCAATATGTTTTAAAGTTAGTTCAGACTTTAACAACATAGTCAATATAAGCACTTGTATCTCAGGTACTGTATATATACTTCCGTATTAACAAAGATATAGTTACTTTAAGATGTAAAAAAAATCTCTTGAGAAACAGCAAAGTTAGAAACAAAATTTTATAAATGATCTTTTTTAAAAATAAAAATATAGCTGGAGAATTATAATAATTAATACATTGTGTGTGTACTGTTGACTTTGTAGTAGTTTTAAACAACATCAGCAGAATCCTTTCTTTTCAACAGACTTAGGGAAACCAGCTGTATAACAATCTTAACTATTATGTGAATAAACATATATTTTCTTCTTCCTAATAATAAATGCAGATCATAAGAAAAATGTGTTTTATACAAGTTTTATTAATTCCAACACCAATTATGCTTTATTCATTTTAATAATTTGAAAAATCCCAGTTATTTCTCCAATACTAATACTTATCTTTAAACCCTATCTTATCGAGGGCCAGCCAGGTAGCTCAGCGGACTGAAAGGTCTGCTTAGGCCGAGCACAGTGGCTGGGGTTCCATCCCGACAGACCGGGCATGGTGGCGTGCCTGAAGCCCTAGCGGTTGGAAGACTGAGAACAGAAGAATCGCTATGAGTCTGATCTACATAGTGAGACCCTGTAGACCCTGCCCTAAATTGAAAACAAACAAAAATACAAAGAAAAACCACAGAACTTATAGTAAGTGCACCACCATAATTAATATGGATTTTCTTTTCATAAAAGGCAACACAGCAATAGAGGAAAATGATTTTAGATTTATGTGTAATAAACTGTTAATTTCTAAGTTCCTGACAAAAAAACTTCATTCTTAACTTTCCAGAAAGTCATTAAACATTTTGTATTTTTTCTTATAAAGAGGCATACTAGGAACCTATCCCTTGGTACATTAATATTACAATATTTATTTAAGTTCTTATATCATTAATGGATAACTATTACATATCACTCTAGTCATTTTTTTTTTTTTTGAAAGGAACAGAACAGTATTTAGGAAAATCTTATTTAAGATTTCTGAAGAAAGCAAACACATATGTACGTGGAAGAAAAGAAAACGTGATGTCACAGGCCATGTCTCCTTGGCTTCTGTATCTAAGAAACAGTGCTGCAGCTGGGGGCGTGGCCACAGTGCGGCTCAGAATCGCAGTCAACATGCCAAAATCCAATCCCACGGATTCATGACTCATGCACTAGAAGACAGAGGCGCCGGGAACTGAAGGGGTTAGAATGACCCGAGAAGGTGACAGCGTGGTAAGCGGAGCACAGAAAGGCAGTTTTAATTCTGCTTGCCAAAGGCACCCAGATACACTTTACTTTCCAAACTAATTCTCTTGATACAGGCCACTGGGAGGAATGAGAGATAACGCCAGCAACCCAGACACCCTGGAGAGATTCATGTCTAGGTTAGTAGCCACAAGTCAAGGACCAGCAGCCCCAAATGGAAGAAGAAGTGATGCAATAGGCCTTGCGATATAATTCTGTGGTAGATAAGAAAAATCAAAGTGACTCAGCCTGGGGTTGAAAAAGAAGATGATACTCTAAACCTGAGAATAGTTTTAAAGCCTTTGAAAGCACAGTTCCAATGCTTTCCGTGTGCTGTTTTCTGCTCTTCTAAATGCTCCCCCACTCCCTCTCCAAATCAACCACTCTTTTGTCTTTAGCCTCAACTCCTACTCACGATTTCCTTCTAATTCCATCTTTCTGGTTATTAGCTGATTTATCTTTTGGAAATGCTTGCAATTCTCTTTTGCTAATTCATTTCAATCCTTACCTAGTCCAGCAATGGCACATCCAAACTGCTCCCTGAGTTCCTTGGGACCTTTCAATATTAAGCCAAGTCCAGTTCTGGTACCCGGCTCTGTCCGCCGGCCAGTGCAGCACCACCCTTCCTGTGTGCACACTTCTAGGTGGCTAGCAGTGCTGTGAACCACCGCCAACGTGTGCAAACTACAGGAAGGGCCCTCTGCCTCACTGCCTCAGTTCTCCTTTGCCTGTGACTTGGTGGCACAGAAGTCTCTCCCTGGAATACTGTGCACAGTTGTGGATCATGCAGCTTCCTTTTCTACAGTCTGTCTCCTATGTATGTTTTCTCTTTTTGGAAGGACAATTGTGAACATTAAGAACTAGCACTCGTTTCCACGTTTCTTATACAAAGGACATTGTAGAGTAGAAAGTCCATAAACACTGAACATTCTTAATTGAGTGCATTTAATACTTCCATTATGCACTGTAAATTTATATATGAAACCATTTGATATATAATTTCTCAGCAATGAATTTGGGTCCCTTGCAAGAGGAATTTCCTGATAAGGAGGTCTAGAAAACTTATTGAACAAGGAACGCAAAATGTTAGAAATTCTTGTCGATTATTCAGAAAGAGAAAAAGTAATGTGACCATCATTCAAAATGAGAAAGTAATATGTAGAGCACGGATAACTTTTATTATGTAGTTTCATTACACAATGAAATGGAGGTATACTCTCTTTCTTGTATTTGGTGCAGGGTCTCACTATGCAGCTCAGGCTTGTATTGATCCTCCCATCTCAGCCTCCATGGTGCTGGCATTCCAGACATGCTCCACCATGCCCAGATTCCTTAGCAGCTCATCATGCCTGGGGCCTGGACTAGCAAGGCATGTGGTGCAGCAGATTGAGCCTGGGTTACTGCACTTGCCTAAGTGGGCACTGCAGTCTGCTGAGCGGGCTCGATGGCCCTATAGGAATGTTCTTCTTCTTCTTCTTCTTTTTTTTTTTTTTTTTTTTTTTGTGGAACTGGGAGGAATATCCTTTATGCTTTAATATATCACAGTATTTATATTTGTGGTGTTTTATTCCAAATTAAATTAACAGATTTAAATCAAGTGACTATTATTCATGTGAATATGTAACTTCTCTGTCCACAGTGGTTTATCTTAATACACTTGGCTCTAAGTTATTTTGTTCTATTAAACTCTTTATCTATTGTAATCAGTCAAGAAATACTGAAGTCTGTTTTGGTTTCTGTATGTCTGTCATTTGTATGAAACCAGCCTGGGAATCTAACTTGTGAACAATATTAGTCTCTAAACCTGCAAAATTAGAACCAAATATCCAGTCATGACAGTGTCTCCGGAGAAATTCATTCCTACCAGAGCACGAGCCTCACGCTCCCCTCAGAACCCCTAGGGACCCTTCTGGCCATGAGCCCTGCACATGAAAGCTGCCATACACACATCTGTCATGCACTAAGCCAATCAGCTACTTCCTGCGCTTGTCTTCTACTCAAAAGACTGCTGCTAGCCATGTCTTCAAAAGTCTCACTCATGCAATTGTTTCTGATACTTTTCTCTTTGGGGAAGAGGCCACTCCATGAGAGACAGCTCTTGGAGGAAACGTAGGGAAATAAACCAGAGTTTCATTTCTCATACTTCCTGTAAGCACAGAGACCAGGAGGACAACTTTAGAAGTGATCTACACCAAGATCATTTCAGGTTATGAGAAACCTGAGCACCTGACATGGAAGAGCAAAATGGCA
This sequence comes from Myocastor coypus, assembly GCA_004027025.1. Classification (NCBI taxonomy): domain Eukaryota; kingdom Metazoa; phylum Chordata; class Mammalia; order Rodentia; family Myocastoridae; genus Myocastor; species Myocastor coypus. The sequence goes on along the minus strand of PVJA010000137.1, from coordinate 174,407 downwards.
AAGGACACAGAAAGAGTTCTTTATCTTCCTCATCTTCATTTCTGTCTTGATATTAAAAAAAAAAATCCCCTTCGAAACAGGAATATAATACACAGAATGAGTTCATCTGTATGGAATATTTCGAAAACTATGGGGCCACATTCCACGAATAAAAATGTGTATAAAGTACAGCAGAATGAAGCATGTATAATTATTTAAATTTACTTAATCTTTATTGATTTCACATCTTAGTGCTTACCACTTTTCCTCCTCCTTTACTTGTAAAATTTTAGGCAATTATGAAAAACAACAACAATAAAACTAATCACCAGGAGACAGTAATTGGAAGAAAAAAATCATAAAGGCAAAGTTTAGTAATTTTTTTAAATTTTAAAAAGTATTTACTTATTTATTTATTCATTTGTGACCGCACCTCACCATAGAGCTGCGGCTTCTGGTGATCCTCTTGTCTCAGCCTCCCCACCACTGGGATTACAAGCACGCAGCACAAGGCCCAGCTGCAGCGTCTGGACCAGCAGGGCACGTAGTACCAGGGATCGAGCCTGGGTCATTGAGCTTGCCAAGCAGGTGCTTAGACCATTGATCTGTCTCCCCTGACCTGCTTAGTCATTTAGTTTTGACTACTATTTTCTTCATAAATGTAGATAGAAACATGAAATTCAGCCTAAAAACCAAGTAAAAGCATTCAGCTAGAGATTTGAGACGAATTGCAAGAACTTATGACCATTTTATATGTTAGAATCCAAACATAATCAACACATATTTCAATCCTCAATGAAAAATGAATTTATGTCACATAGTCACATTTACTTGGGTTCACAGTTTCAATCTTTCCAAAATTCTCAGGTTTAAAACTGCTGAAAGGCAAAAAAAAAATCTCCAATTTATTCAAGCTGCTAAGGAAGAACAGACTGTAAGACATTAAATTGCTGCTCACATGTTCCTGAGCATGAAACACTATGATAAAGTGGCGTCTCACGGTGCCTCTGTTATATCTTCAGCACTAAAATTAATTTATGATCAGTTGTCTGTTCATTTGCATGTCATTTTGTGGTAAACCCTTCCTTGCTGATAAATGCTTATCCTTAGATCCATTAAGCCAGGGTCTGTACTTGATAATACGACTTTCTAGTTGTTGCATTGCCATTTTTATGAGATACAGAAACTAACAGTGCCTCCTGTTTTCAGCCAATATTTAATCCAGAAGTTCTTCCTATTGAGTACTATTTGCCCAGCTATTTGCTAAATACAATCCTCAACTATAATCTTTGGCAAATCAGATACTGAGTTCTATAGAAAAATAACTCCAGAAATTTCTCCAGAAATTCCCTTTCACTCAAATATTTTGACTTTCTAACAGTTTTATCTATATTCCTCCAAAAGCGAGGCCTACTTAACACACAGAATGAGAAAAATCAGCTGTAAGAATCTCTTCCTTGGTATACAAAACCCCTCTCAAGTTGTTTTACTTCAAAATCATACATAGAAGATTTATGTTTTATCCATTAAATTTTAGTTTCTTTTCAAAGATAACAGAATTGTTAAGGTAGTCTGAGAGAAAAATTCTCTCACTATTAGCATTTATTTTCATACTAAAATTATGTTTCTGAAATTTCTGCAGCAGACTGGGAGGTTCAGATCCAGATGGCCCACTGCCAAGTCGCCCACAGCTGCGTGGTCGAGACAGACACTGTGGGCTGGGCATTCATTGTTTTCAGACTGATCAGGTGTGGGAGTTCTAGGAAAAAAAAAAAAAAAAAAAAAAAAAAAAAGCCCTCCAAAGATAAAGAGCAGAACCACAGATGCCTCTCGGCTGTGCTGTGCACGTGGGTCCGGCAGTCGAAACAAACTCTATTCCTTCTACTTAAAAAGACTCACTCTAGCCTTGCTTTGCGATCACAGCGGCAGCCAGAACCTTGGCTACAAGCTCAGGAGAATGCCATCCCATGTGCTGTCCTTTCTGCGTTCATGGTGGTGCCACTACATTCAGGAAACACTTACTCTGGACTTCTGCCATGGAACACACACGCACACATGCACACACACACACACACACACACACACACACAATTTCCCTTCCCTGTTACCCAAAAGTGGTTGTTTTGGCATGTAGAGAGAAATATGATGAATATATATGTAACTACAGAAAGCTGAGGAGATACCTCAACAGTCTAAGCATCTGCCTGGAAAGCACAAGGCTCCAGGTTCCATCCTTCCTACCACATGCCATATTAGCCCTGGAATCTCAGGCTTACTGTGCCAGCCACCAGAACTGGGAATAATGGCATGCACTTTTAATTCCAGTGCGGGGGAAGCTGAGACAGGAGGATCAAGATGAGTCTACATATCTAGATCCTGTGCCCCTGTGCCATATAAATCAATCAATCAATCAATCAATCAATCAATCAATCAATCGTTTTTTTTAAAGAAAAAGACTGAAATAATTTTGTGTAATCTAAACTGATCTGATGATGAAAATACGTAATATAACCATTGTTAAATTTAAACAATAAAAATATTAAATCATCAATAAATAAATAAATAAATAATTCTGTGTTGTTATATTTTAGCTCAAAACAGTGCAAAGATGTAAAATAAAAACCCTGCACTTCATTGCAACAAATATACATGTATTATAAACCAATATGTGGGGAAAGATTAAAATAAGTTATAAAAATAAGCTTGCCTCTACAAAGAGTGATAGTTTCCAGTATTCTTATGTAACTCTAAATGAGCATGACAATAAATATAAGAAAAAAATCAAAGCCACATCTAAAAAATTAGATTTTTATCTCAAGTAAGTGCATAGTTGTGGAGGACTCTTTCCAGCAATAAAATTTAAATATTTCTAAGTCCATGTTTATCACAGAGAAATTCTCATTTGATAAAATCTTTGAAACACCTACATATACATGTACAGATGAGCTCATGATGAAAATGTGTTATTTACACAGAGTGGAAGAATGCAATGCCAAAAAAAAAAAAAAGAGAGAGAAAAAGACAGAAAGAAAAGGATATTCTTGGGTCATATGAGGAAAGGTTATTTATTGGGGCCAGAGAAATAGCTCAATGGCATAAGCACCTGCCTGGCAAGCACAAAGCCCTGAGTTCAACCCCTGGTTCTGAAGCAAAAAGGATACCTATTGAACCATAATGTCAAGCAAAAGAAACAGCTGAGCACAATCAAAGCCAATATATGAAGAATAAAATTTTAAAAAATAATAGGTTGCAGGGAAAGAGATCTTTCGCTAATGAAAAGGACCTCAAGATATGGAAGCAAAGGAGATAAAGGGGGCTAAAGAGACGCATGAAGAAGGGAAGGTGTACAACGTGCCCATGTACCAGGTCCCATGAGGAGTGCAGGCCAAGGAAAAAGAGAAGAAGCCCTAAATATATACCTATTCACACTCACATAGACACACACACACACACGCACTCGGGAAGATGTACGTGAGAATACAGATCAGAGCACTGTTTTCCACTCAGGTTTACTTATTACAGAGATCAGAAAAAAAGCAGTTGAGTGTCTACGAAGCAATGACAATTGGGTCTGGAGCACTAAGTCATCAGTATATGGGGACACTTGAATGGGCACAGCAAATTTTTTTGTATAAATGCCAAATCCTGTTGTAATCGCTGCCATACGTTCTTGTTTACTTTTGTTGTTGTTTGTTTCTTGTTTCTCTAAAATCCTTTAGAAATACTCACTGGACCACACAAAACACAGGCTACTGTGTAGGAAGTGTTTTGTACATAAGAGGGGCCATAGCTACCTACTACAACTATTATTGTGAGGATTATCTGATGAAAGGCCCTAGCCAAGTCAGTAGAAGTGATAAAGTTAAATGTTGGTTGTCAGAAGAACTACATAGAACGAATACAAGTGCAAATATGGTATCTTCATTACCGAGTCCTTAAAATGTGGAATTGCAGTCCGTCTGCTCTTTTCTGCGGCTTTTTTTTGGCCCATCCACAGACATTTCAAATTTGAAGATGTCCCTCACAAAAAGTATAGTTGTTTTCTGCTTGGTTGGTTGGTTTATCCTGGGACCTTAGGCTGTCGTTAAATACTATGTAGTCCGTGCTGGCCTCCTATTTGGGAGCAGTCCTCTTGCCTCATCCTCACAAATGCTGGAATCATGGGTATGTGCCACTATGTCTTCGCTGTTACGAAAACATTTGGAGTTACGTTGTCTATTTCTTTACAAAATGGGCCCTATAGCTTGTTAAGCACTGCAGCAGCTGTTGGGTACAACGCACCAGATAGACTTCTGCAGGACTGTATAGGGAGGCTGCTTAGCTCAGTGTGCTGCTGACACTGCCCTGTCACTCTGATAGGCCTCAGAGTTTCAAGACAAGGAACCTATCTGCCTTCTAAAAATGGCCACTCCTTTTAATTGAATGAAAATATGAGGGGACTTTAATTGAAAAGAATGACCAAGTTATGCCATGAGCATGTTCAGAATCCAAAGTAGCTGATGGCAAGGTCAGAATCCCCTCTGAGGGCATTCACCATCTTACAGACATCTGAGTCAAGTGAAACACTGTACTGCATGCTCTGTTGTGTATTTGTGTACTTATTCTAGCATCACCAAACTAGCCTTAGGTGTCCAAAGAAATCCCCAACATCTTAGGATGATTTTCCTTAGTGCGCCCCTTTCTGAGGCCTGTTTTCTCTGTGTACATCCCCACGGTGGCAGCCCACGTGCTCACAGGGACCCGCATCCCAGCATACTCACATCTCATCGCTCTCTTACATATGCGGCTACACACACTATTCACACCTTTCCACACTCACTCTGTGCCTACGTGCCCCGTGTTTTCTACATATTTCTACGACCTCACCTACACTCTCATATATTTATATGAACACTCACATGCTCTGCACAAACGTTCTCATGGATACACTCATACTCTCCATACCAGTGAGGGCAAAGCTTGTGGAGCTTTCAATGGTGCAAGCAGCGCCCCCTGGCATGGGTGGCACAGGCTCACCACTTCTCCCTGTGTCAACTCTCTCCTACATGTTTAAACATACTGGCAAAGACTCTGTACGGTTCTCATCTCAGCTATGCTTTCATACATATTTATACACACACACTTATGCTCACATGCTAGAGTGCATATGCATGTTTACTCTACATAGGCACACATGCTTGAATGCGCTCATACCTGCTATACACACATGCACATGTACACATTCATGCCCGCCACATGCACGCAGATGCATATACATTTGCAATATGGAAAGCAAATTAAATCTTGGACTTTCTTCCCCAAGTTGCTACTACATGGAAATAAAAAAAAAAATGTAGGCTGTCTTACTTGGTTGTTCTACTATCAAGGACAGCTTCTATTACATAGATGTTTTATTCACAGGGTAAATTCCTCCTGGAATACATACCTAAACACCCCCAGGGTTTTTCTATATGGCAGTAATTAGGCAATGAATTCAAATAGGAAAACAACTTGGTTTTCTTTAGTAATAAAAGCTTCTTTTAGAATGAACATTATATTTGCTAGTGGAGAAATGCAGACTGCCATAGCCATGGTCACATCAGGCACCCTAACGCACACCTACAAGGTGAATCTGTCAGCGTGCAAACTGGCATTCTCCTAATTTATAGATATATTCACCAGCTGTGCTTATAATATTTAAAACAAGAAGTGTATAGGCTAGAGTGGAATATTTGCATTATTCTTTTAATTTTCCTGCATTCCTAAGAGTATCATTCATTGAAAAATGGAAAATATGCAGAATTTTACCCCCAAAGATATCGTGCTAGAAATTCAGGCAAGGAGGCTTAAAATAATGGTGCACTAAGAAGTCTTGTCTCTCTATTCAGAGATTTGCATGTTTGCTCTGGCAACTTCCAGGGTATGTGGGCTTCAGATCACAGTAATTTTTAAATCTTAATTAGCCTGGTAAGCAGACCAGCACCCAGGCAAAAAGAAAACTAAAAGCCAGTTTCCTATAGAAGACATCGGGTAATTTATGAGGGAACTTAGAAGAAAATAAGTTACTGACACTTCTTCACTACCATACTAAATCAGCCACCGTGAGTGTTTGCAGAAGCAATATGTAGCTCAAAATCTGCAGGACTTGGGAAGGTCTGAGAGCAAAAAAGCAGCGAGACTCAGAAAAATACCTTCTAAGAGGAAGGAGGCCTGTAAAGGCCATACAGATGGCACGGTTTTTGAGAAGATTTGATGCAAAGCAATGCCCAAACCTCAGGTGCTAGTAGGTGCGCGGTCATGGCCATGTAATGGACATGCTTGCGTGTCAAAAAACGGTAACTGGGTGAACAGAAACGCTGAATATTTACTTGCCTCTGTGTTCATTGTGTAAACACTTGGATTTAAAATTTAATTTAAATCCTTGGAAATAGGTCATGTGTCAGTCCCTGGATCATAATGGCGCAGTACCAGTTGAAGCCTTTCACTCAGTGAATGAGGCAGGAGGAAGCCAAGGAAGTAAACATCCCGAAAAGTCAGACTTCTTGAGAGAGCAGCAATTGCTGGAGTCCCTAAACGCGTGTTTATCTCACTGTACATTTTCCACTCGACAGCTACTTTGCGTAACCAACGACAGGCTTATTCTGAAGACGGGCTCGTTTTCATCCGGGAATGACTTTGGAGAGTGAAATATCAAGAAGGACTTTAAGACTGCATTCACTGTATGAATTTCTCCTGATATACAAAATATATCATTTCTAAAAGTCAAGATTTTTTTTTTTTTTAATGTAAGAGATTTGGTTTGCTAGCTGAGTGAACTTTTCATGAAAGCACTGGATATAATTGAGTTTTCTTTCATGCCTTTAAAGCTTTTTAAAATTCATGAATTTTCTTATCATTTTCGCAGCAAAGCGAAAGTATTTCCAAATCCTTTTTGAATTTTGTGTTTAACATTAACATATTTAAAACGTTACAGGAATAGATGGAGGGGAATAAATCTTACATAAAAAGTATTTGATTTTTGATGCATTTTAATGTTGCAAATGGGTCAGTTATTGCTATCAAATCAGTTCCATTACCTGTCACCGAGCTGTCTAGATTGTCCATGCTAGATCCTGGTGTCTGGTCTAGAGCTCTCAGTGGCCGGGGAATTTCTACGGCTTCCTCCTCCTCCTCATCCTCATCATCGGGAACATCTGTTTCCAAATCAGAAATCAAGGCTCCGGACACATAACCTAATGGTGGAACAGGGGGCTGTGTAGGTTGATTATTGCTTTGAATGTGCCTAGAATTTAAAGAGAAGGAAAAGAAAGAAAGAAAGAGAGAGAGAGAGAGAGAGAGAGAGAGAGAGAGAGAGAGAGAGAGAGAGAGAGAAATTACATTAACTTTCCACACAATTATAATAAGGATTAAACAACTTGCTTTAGTCTTTGATGTTGTCTTTGTTATCATTAACCAGTTTTGGAGAGGTCAGCATTCCTCATAGTCACAAGACAGTGAGGCATGAACACATGCCTTACTAAATAAAAACATAGGAGATAAATTCCTCTACTAACATTTATAGCATGATACACAGAGAAAAAATGTGCAGATGCAGTAATTTTGTGTAAATCTTTCATCCATCGGAACCTAGGACTATCTGTCACAAGTAGCTAAAGTCGACCTTCTCAAAAACGAACGAAATGACTTTTCGGTTCAGTGATGAAGTTCTCCATAGCCCGTGTCACCTAGGAGCGTTCTCAGCTTGGTGAGGAAAACACGCCATGCAAGGCTCTGAGGCCTCCTCGGCTCCCCCTCAGCACTCTTCCTCCTGCAGGGGGATTCTTTCTGCATGATCTCCCTCACATTGGACCACCTGTTGGTTTCTTTGGGTGCGGGGACCTGGCAGGGGACTCAGAACCTTGCCCTTGCCAGGCAGGTGTTAACCCCCTGAGCTACATGACCAGCCAACTTCGCCCACTGTAGTCTTTTTTATTTGTTGCCTTTTTCTTTTTCTTTTTCTTTTCCTTTTCCTTTTCCTTTTCCTTTTTCTTTTCCTTTTTCTTTTTCAGTCAAGCTCTCAGTATGCAGCTGAGGCCAGCCTCAAACTCACAGCAATCCTCCTGCCTCCTGCTTCTAACTGCTGGGACTGCAGGCTTGTGCACAAGGCCAGCCTCTACACTGTAAACTACAACTCCACTGATGCAGAACAGATTCCTCTCTTCATTCTTTGTGCTCAGAATAAAGGTTTTATTAAAGAAATCCTTTAAGATGAGTAGATAAGTTAATCTCAGCCATTGGAGGCAAATTAACATGTAATTAGCCCCTTTCTAAAGTCTTACAGTGACAAAAAATTTAAGAGGCATATTTCATACTACTGCACTAATAAAATATGTAGCTGAACCCTGGAATCCAACTGACTTGATTAGAGACTATATAAGATTTTTTAAACCTACAAAAGGCTAAACCAAGGAAATTTATTGTGGTTTGCAATACGCTTTTAAAAAGAAATTATTTTTTTTTAAAACTTTGTGGCCAGCTCAGCCTGTCCTGGGGGTGACGTTGATGCAGCTTGTGGTACTAGGGAGTGAACCACAGTCCCTGCAGTTGTCTAAGCTTTCCTAACCAGGTGCTTCATTTATGTTTTTTTATTTTTATTACTTTTAATAAGAAATAACAATGTATAACAGTGGACGGGTTCAAAACACGTTAGTAGTACATTTCAATATTTGATACAATGCATATTGTTGTCCTATTAGTTATACAGAGCAATTTTTCAATTCATTATTGGTACAACCAAATTCCTTCTCATTGAACTAAGAGAAAGTAGTTGTATACATAATCCAATGTTCGAAAATTGCAGTGGGTTATTGGTAAAACTGGCAATATTGGAAGCTGTTGATTTAAGACTTTTATAGATCAGCATTCTAATCTAGCTTTCTGTTTGATGCCTTGCGGTTAAACTTTTCTTCTGGGTGGTTTAGGGCAAGTTTAAGCAAAACCTGTATAACAAAACATGTAACTTTTGTTTCTCTCAAGGTCAGCCAAATCCCCTCAGGATAAGCCATGCACTAATATACACAGGATGAGATACATAAGAGTCCTAGAAACCTCCAAAATGTTTTTGACATGGAGCACAGCAATGTGTAACAGTAAAAATATGCTTGCAATGCCTCTCATTCTGGCCTTTTAGATGTGTGAAGCAGGTGCTTTAGGCTGATGAGCCATCTTGCTCACCCTGCAATAACCTTTACAGAGGGAACACATCACATGTTTTGAACAAATCAGCCCTTTTATTGCCTTCAAAAAAGAATATTTTAAAGATCCCTCTTATTGAAGAGTGATTAAAACTAAGTATGAGTCATTTCACTGTTTTTTTTTTTTTTTTTAATAAAAGACAAGATTGTTCCTGTTCATTTGATTCTTTTGGGAAATACTATAGTCTTCCAGATTTAACGTAATATTACTCTCCCAACTACATTCTTGTGTATGGACCCAAGTCACTTATTCAAAGGATTCTAAATCTCTTCATCCTGAGAAATCAAAAAATGTTTGTTGTGGAGTCTACTACGATAGCATGAAACTCAAAATTTAAAAAAAAGAAGAAAAAAGAGAGACCAGGAATTGGAGGTCCCAAATATCTGTGGCATTTATGACTATCCATTGATTTAAAAGGTCAGAAATAAAAAGCAAATTCCCTAAAAACTATTACATAAAACTTTGAGGATGACTTAGCACATTTCAGTAAGTGTGGCTTGAAATTCAGTTTGTCACTCAGAAGACAGAGGAGGAGAGGCCTGAGTGGTAAACAACCAGATAGAAGGTTTTGTTGGTCCACATGAAGCACTTTTTGGGCTCAGGATCTGCTTTGACTTTGAGGAGGACGTAGAACACTAACGTTCTAGACTCACATCATGACTAGCACAGCTGGCAAATTTGAAGGGATAAAAACACATGCTCAGGTTAAGCAGGATTGGGATACAAAGTGGAGTACAGGACCTACCTATATAGCGTGTAAATGTCCTCTAGCAAGAGGGACTGTGATCTTTTACATAGTCATCTTGCGAGGTTGATATGCAGTCCTGATGCAGAGACACTTCTAAACCGGAAGGGCGAGGTCCTGCATGGTTATGTGGGGGTTCATAATCCCCATGGGAGAGCCAGCAGAGGCATTCGGCAAGGATTCTGGTTTATGTAGGGACATACTTAGGGGAAAGAAGGCCTATTACTGAGAGCAGGCACCAGTAGACTAGTTTGCATATCCATTTAGCAAATATTTACTGAGCACTTTCTCAGTGGGAAAACCTTTGCTACATGTGCCAAGAGAACACTGAACAACTCAAGAGAAAATGCAAGTCCTTCTGAATACTAGGCAGATATATATATATATATATATATATATATATATATATATTTTTTTTTTTTTTTTTCCCTAAGTACTACCCAAATGAAAGCTCATTTTATTTCTTTCAAAAACCAGGGCATGTAACTAAAAAGTTAACTTTGGCCTCAAAGAGATAGTGCCTTTTTCTTTGATTCCAACGAGGCAATGTCTAAGCCCTTATGATTTTCTGCCTGGCCAAAGGGTCTCAGCTTACCTGCACATCTTATGCTACTCCAGAAAGTCTAAGGACCCAATCTCGGGAAAAAGCTGGGGGAGTTCAAGTCAAACCACGTCAGCTTGACCTCTGGCTGGGTTGGATATTGAGGTTAGCTATGTGACAGGGACCAAATAAAGTCTCTAGGTCAGAGGGCCTGCGTTCATTTCCCCGGTGAGCAATAGTCCCTGTGTAATGTCATGCTTTTCACTGAGAAAGCGACACTGTTCATGACTCCCCTGGAAGAAGACAATGTGAAACTCTGCTTTTGCAATTTTCCTGCACTCTGCACTAAAGTCTTATGTCTTACTTGATTTATTTGTGTATACTTACTGTGACCAACTATAAATCTGCATATAGTAGCCTCCAGTCAGTTCTATAAATTCTTCTAATGAACTCTTCGATATCGAGGTGTTCTTGGGGACCCCTGAGTCTTATGATTGGTAGCAGATATGGGGTAATATTAGGAACTGCCCCTTAATTTCCCACATGAGCGAATTACCAGTATCTCCATCATCTTACACGTGGGACAACTACAGCATAAAAGCCCTGAGCAAGGTGCCAAGAGCCTTACAGCCAGCAAGACAGGCTGACCTTCATGGCAACACCCCCAGTCTCAGCTGTGCTCAGGTGAGTTCCAGATTAAGCAATCAGCATCTATCTAAAGATGAAACTTGTTTATCATTTTACTTTAAGGTTATAAGATACGTAAAAACTCCTAAGATAAAATCTTTACTATAAAGGAATGAATTATGTCTTCATCGTTTAACTTGAAGGATGTTCTACCATTGTTTTAGTAGTTGTGAAAAGGGATATTTTATAAAATGATACATTTCCATCATGCTTTGGGGGGAGCAGGATTTCCCTGTGTAGCGCAGGCTGGCCTTGAACCAACTAAGCCGATCCCATCTGGCCTCACACTTTCAGCAATCCTCCCGCATTTGCCTTCCAAGTGTTGTGATAGTGAGCTGGGCCACCACATCCGGCTAGTAATCCTTAATAGTAGGATATCATTATTTTTTTTAGAAAATGTCTGATGTTCATTCTCAGGAAAATATTTAAGAACTTCTCAGTCTGAGAAAATCATGTGCTTACGGCTGCCTTTGGTGGTATTTTTGTCCTGGCTGTTTCTTTACAATACAGCTAGCTACACTCTGAAGAGGAAGTTCCTCTTTCAGGTTCTTACATTTGGAGATGAGAGAATGCTGGCATGGTGGGGCTGATTTATCTCACTTACGAGCACAATCCAAAGGTGCAGCGGACATTGTGAAAGGGACAGAAGCTGCTCAGAAGGAAAGAACACCTGGGATGGGGGAAAGGACAGAAGAAAGGAAGAGGGGAGGGAGAGAAGCATAGCACACACTGAGGCAGTGGGGTGACTGCACTGCTAATTTCTATTTGTTTATCACAGGGAAAACTTAATGCTTGAGGTATTTATTTTGACCAATCGTATATGCTTATATCAGTAATCTGAGAAACCACTTTGAAGATAACAATGTGTAACACAGCAACCATTGTTGAATTCTTATTTTGAGTTTTGAAATTCTGTATCCTTTTTAATGTCTTTTTATCAGTTTTTATTCTGTAATAAAATTTTAAAAACTAGTAAACTAGCACAGTGGACGAGCACTATTTCATTATTAACTTCTCCCAGCACCCAGAGCCACTAGCAGAGCACAGATTACCTAAAAACTATCCTCTGAGTTTAAGCTCAGGGTGTAAATCAACAAAGCATAACTTGGGGCATGCATGGAGATTGTTTTCAAGTATTCAAGCTTATAGATTGCTTTTTGGAAGAAAACAGTAAGAAAAAATTCTCAATAAAATTATAAAAGTTGATTCTCCTTTATTTCTACCATACTCATATAGGAAGGCATCTTAATAAAATGCATCTATAGTCTAGGAATCCTTATGAATTGGTCAGAAAAATGAAGTTGGGTTTTTAAATTTCTTCTTGTATGGCTATGTCTGAATACACATACTATTACTGATGCTGGTTTGCAAATTCATTTACTTTAGTCCCGAAAGCCTTTTAATAACCAACATTGACATAAGTGAGCTGCAGAACGTTCTATTTACATATTCACAGCCCCATACGGAATTTGTCACAGCTACCTTGAAGAATCTGAAAAGCAGTTCTTTATGATGGCATTAGAAAGTGAGTTCAAGGATAAGCTAATTGAAGCTACACTGGAAATTAGAAAAGATTCCAGGATACCCCAAATCATGGCAGCTTGAAATTCAGCAGGGCTGAATTCCAGCCCTGGTTCACTCCCTAGTTAGCTCACTGTGGTTCAAGGACTTAGCATTCTTGTAGTCTGCTCCGTTATTTAAGTGACTTTGGAGCATGCAGCATGTTCAAACTTGCAGCTGCATAATTTGATGGGGATTTCTCACGAGTTCCTGGCGAGAAGATGCCCACGTGTTGGAGCTCCTGGAGGATATTTACCATGTCTGCTTTGCTAGGTCGAACTGGTAGGCTCTGGTCAGCTCGTCCAGGTGGGCCTGCAACATGGGCTGCATCTCCTCTCGTGGGGAGGGAGTGAGCGTGGCCGTGGATTGCTGTCCGAAGGAGATGGCGGGAGAAGAGGCCACGCCTCGGACGGGAGGTGTCGGGACCCGGTCGTCGTCTTCTTCCAGTTCGTCTTCTATACCCTGGTGTAGATATGTTTGCACAGGGAGTGGTGGGCACCAGCTATCGCTGTCATAGCTGAAGTAAGAGGAGGACAAAATGCAGAATGAAACATGCGAAGGCCCACGGTTACACTAAGGCAACGGACAGCCACAGAGCGCGAGATCACTCTCTCCACTTATTTCCTCCTATTGGTGCTCCCACAGTAAATCACCTGGTCATTATCTTAACTTCCAACTGTAATTACATCTGTTATCTCAGTATCTCAGTTTATACTTGAAAGAATGTATTAGCTAATTGTTATCCCACAGTTACACAAGGCAATCACTTCTCAGCAAAGTTACTCATGTGGAAACACCAAATTGCTAATTAAAGACAATTAATGAATTTAGGGCTTGTAGACTTAACTACTTCCTTCTCTTTATTATCTGTTAAAAGCTTAAACTTACTTTCCGTTATTATAGATCTATTCCAACCCTTCAGCCTACAGAACATATCAATAATTATAAATAATATTATTGAATATAATCATTTTATTAATTCAGCCTCTTAAATACCTCCTGAGTCTGTCTCGGATATTTCATTCCTACCTCTGTAATAGATCAGTCTCTTTCCAGTATAAACTACCTCATCAGCTCTGTTGGGAGGTTCTTCCCATCTTCCGACCCTCACCTTATCAGCCATGCTCAAAAGACCCTTGCCAGCAGATTGGCCTGTGCTTCCACCTTTATCTTTGCCTCTTTCCCAAATCAGCGTCGTGCTTGTCTTTCTAAACTCTGCGTGTGCACACGTTCCTGTACCCGTGAGCTCCACCCCCCCCCATCCAGGTCCAACCCAAAGGCTAAAAGCTTGAGAAGCCCTCTGTGCCATGGGCCTGATTGCAACGCAATGAAATTGATTCACGCTGAGTTGCTTTCCGTGTTGTGTCTGGCTAGTTTGTTTCTGTACTCGTTTCTTCTACTAATCTGTAAGGTATATAATATAATATAATATAATATAATATAATATATATATATATATATATATACATATTTCTGCCTCTCCTTCTCCCTCTCTTTCACTCTAGTTCAAAGAGTACCCAGGAGAAATTCATATTTTTTTCAATATTTTCACTTGAATACATTTTTATTTATTCTGTTTAATACAGAAAAACATTTTTGAGAAGGCTTCCATTTTTTGATTAGAATTACTCTAAGTAATTTTTATGATATTGGAACCAAGTCTTAATGCTTAACTGACAAATATCACACACTTATATCTATTAATCTGAGAGGCAGATCTGATGATAAAAATGTTATACAACTATCATGGTTATTTTTCTATTCTTGTTTTGAAATTTTGTACCGTATGAATTGTTGTATGTTACTCTGTTTCTCTTTGTTTTTGCTAATTTATTTTTGCATTTTTCTTTTTACTCTTAAAAATAAAAATTAAAAAGTTATAAAAAATTAACAGCTGGGACATATATATATATATATATATATATATATATATATATATATTTGTTGTTGTTGTTTTTCCTTAAGTACATTTTTTTGTGGAACTTGAGACTGAACTCAGGCCCTTGCACTTGCCAGACAAGCACTTATTCTACTCAGCTATCTCCCCAGCCCCACCTTAAGTGAATTTTAACAATCTTATAATTAGGAAATTGAACTATAATTGTTTTCTTATTCCTAATACTCTCCTAATATTATACCTTCAAAATAGTAGGTCACATTATATTAACTGATTTGAAAAGCAATTATACAAATTATTCTATTATGAAGAACACTCAGATTTCTTTTCTTAATATATTTAGTTGACTTTAAATGGCATATAATTAAGTCAAACTATATATATATATATATATATATATATATATATATATAAAATGAAACCAAATTACAAAAGAATTGCTCACTTTGAGGATAGCATACGCTTGCTATTAAAACTCATCAATAGTTTAAATTTGCTCTATAAAGCCTGCTACTAAAATCCATGTTTCCTTTTGTGCCAGAGTAAGAGGTGTTCTTTCTTCAGTTACCTTGGCTTATTGTCAGAGATATTACTTCTTTAAATGAAGACTTATACAATATGTTCATCTTTCATATGGAAATAGCTGATTCTTTGCTAAAATTTCCCTAGCCCAGGAATAGGAATGTTTCGCAGTTCCAAAAATCTTATGAGCACATAAAGATATATGCTATAAAATGAAAACACAGAGAATATAAGAAAAAGGAAAAATTATATCTGTACAAGTGCCACATGATAAGGAAACACAGAATGTAAATCAGAAGTTGTATTTGATTTATTTTTCATTATTTGTCAGGAAAAGAAGAAATTCAATATTTCAATATCATTTTCATATTATGTGAATTCATTGATGATTTGTAAAAGGGCTAAAATGTATTTCATTACATATTCTGTTAAGCCAGCATGGATTTTGGCACTGATGGTTCTATGTCTCTTCTGCAAAAATAATCTATGACAGTAGTGAATGAGCTTTGTATCTGTAGCATAAGCAAAGTGAGAGAAATCCATGCATTGAAAAAAGAAAAGTAAGAAATTTCAAATACTAGAAAAAGAGTATAAAAGACTGATAAAGAGAAGTTAGCATATGATGCCCACCAAATTCTGAAGATGTAGGAATTCCTTTGATGAAGAACAACAGGAAACAACAGATGACCATAAATTTTATGAATTGTGAAGTTCTATCTCTAGAGTTTCCTTCACATTGTAGAGTTATACATCTTATTTTAGTGGTAGAATTTTAACTTTTTTGTTGTTGTAACACAGATGGACTGTGAAAATTCTAATGCCAAACCAAAGTTCTTTTGACTAACCTTTCTGAGGGAAGCACTTATTCTCTGACATTCTGTCAGGAAACTCTGAGGCATTCTGTTATCTGCCTTGCCTGATGAATAATGATACAGCTGACAGAAAATCCATACTGTGTACGAAGTATCTTGTTAAAGGCCTCACATAAATACCGAGTTACTAATAAAATACCCTGAAGTTCATCATTAAAACAACTGGCCAGCACTGATTGTAATAACAAAGCAATGCAACAGTTTACTGTTTAATTACTGTGGAGTTCTTAGCATCCTGTGGTGGTAATAAAATTTATTATATTTGTGTCTAGAAACCAAGCATTTTAACATGTTTGCTCAACTGAGGAAACATCATGGTCATATTATTGAATAAACAATTAAACTCTTCACACTTGATAATATGGTATTTAGTATTGTGGGGGAAATAGAAAATTATTTAATAACTGATATTTAGCATTGTGGAGAGAAAGCTTAGAAAACCGATATCTAAACTCTTATGAACACTACTAAAATCTTAAACAAATTAGATACTACATTTTCAAAAGTATGGCAGTTTTTAACTAGGATGTCTTGTAAGTCCATCTTCTCTGAATTCCTTCCAATGTCCTTGCTTTATTTCCTTCCCTCGCCCTTTACCTAAGACGAAATTTTCCTCTGTCATAGCCTACACACTATCCACTGGGGACCCCTGGAGTTGCCCAGTCATCTTTTGTACTCAAACACAATGTTTCTAAGGAACATCAGGGTTCTAATTAGCCCAACCCATCTCTTCATAGAATGTCCTGTACCACGTAGGGCTGAAACTCAGCAGACCCATGCTGCACATGGTAAGTACTGATGGTTGCCCAGACATAATTAAAATGTAGTGTTGGCAATACAGCTGCAGAGAAAGCAGAAGGAAGAGGGAGACATAAATGAAAGGCAGATGACTTTCACCAGAATCAGTCGGTTTCTCAAGGAAAGATGAATGGTGCTCTTTTCTCAGCTTATTTAGTCATCGAGCAGGAAAATTCTCCACACTTGCACACCAAATGGTGACACTGCTGATATTTTCTCATAGCTACTGGTTACTGGTCTATCATGCAGGCAGCTTAATGGGTGCTTAGTGATATGCTTGGCTAGTATTTTTGGTTCCAGACCTAACATCGAACGGCCTTCCGATTTTTGATACAACTGTTTATGAATGCATGACTCAACATTTGCTAAGTTGAAATTAGTCAAGTTTTACTTTGGCTACACTACTCATCTACCATAAACAATTACCTCTTTCTTGAGGCAAATTAAGTTACACTTATTATTATTATTATTATTATTATTATTATTATACCAGGAATTGATCTCAGGTCCTTATCCTTGCCAGGCAGGAACTTGTGTCAATGAGCTAGCTATATTCCTGGTCCTAAATTTTTCTTTTGTATCAATCAGTGGTTCTCAACCTTTGTAATGCCATGAACCTCCAGTACAGTTCCTCATGTTGTGGTGACCCCCAAACCAAAAAATAATTTTGGTGGCTAGTTCAAAACTGTAATTTTGCTACAGTTATGATTCAGAATGTAAACACCTGATATGCATTATGTATTCTCATTGCTACAAATCAAACATAATTTAAAAATAGTGATTAATTACAAAAACAATATTTAATTATATGTTGAGAAATATTTATAACTAATTCCAACAAATAACATTTCACCATGGCATAGCATGGGTTTAAAGATGTATTTTTTGATGGTTTTAGGCGACCACTGTGTTTTGGTTGTTCAGCCCCCACCTGGGTCACGATCCACAAGTTGAGAACTTCTGGGATAGATCATTACCTAGAGTTTAGGGCACACAAATGTGTGTGCATGTGTGTAAAAGAGATTCTAACCTGCCTCTCTGTGTCACGGATGTAACTGTACATTCTTCTCATTGGTTTTAGCTGCTGCTTCTTTATGACATGGGGCTAGACATTTATGTACCTGCAAAAATGCCTGTTGATTAGCTCTCTATAATTCTAGGTGAAAAATAAGAATGACAAAAACTCTACATTACTAAAGTCAATGCAACTGCAGAATTTTTGATGGTTAGAAAGAGGCATCAAAAAGTGCTAACTGCACAATTTTTATATTATGTATATGAGGAAACCATCAAGACTGAATTATAATGGTTTCAAACTAAAACATACAAAAGTTGCATAGGTGTCTTCAGTGAAATATTCAATGAATTACAGAGTAGAAATTGCATTCAATAATATTTCCTTTTTACCCCATGAGGTTCACACAGGAGAAAGAATTGAAATATAAAGAATGTACTGGGGCTAGAGAGATAGCTAGCTAGCTAGCTAGTAGAATAAGCACTTGCCTGGCAAGTGCGAGGGTCTGAGTTCAATCCCAGGTTCCACAAAAAAAAAAAAAAAAAAAAAGAAAAGAAAAAGAAGAATGTATAAAAAGAGTTATGATCCTAAATGTACTACTTTTAATTTGCCCTTGTCCTTTGCTGATGTGCTTTTATCATAAATGCTTGAGATAAGAACTTTCAAAGTTTAGGCTTTGAAAAAGTGAATATCATGAATGAAGAAATCACATTTTGTTGCTATCTTTAATGACTTGGTCTAAGGTAACCACTGTTCTGGATAAGAATACAGTAATGAGTTCTGCAAACATTGTTTTGTTAAGAGAAATAGACACTTCACAATAAATAAGAAGTTAAATATATGGCATGAAGATATTAACTATTCAAGTCCAATATTATATATACATATATATTAAAAACATACTTTACTTATAATATCTAGTGGATATTTAAAATGTTAAATATTATGCACTTTGAATGAACATTAAAATATTACCAACCTCTAATGTGTAGAAATGATTTTTTTCATAACTAAAAATTCTGAAAACAGTGTACCAAAGATAAAAATCTGGACCAGCATGTATTATTTCATCATCACAGGTTTTGAATTCTCCTACCTAATGCAATCACATGAGAAGCTTAACATTTGTTTTGATTACAATTGATCTGTTTCAGGGGATCACAGGCATTATTACTCTATATAACTTAAAAATCAGACTCATGGAAAAACAAAATATTCAAAATTATCCACAATTTCCAAGCGTTTTGAGTGCAGAATTCTGTGCTTCTAACGTGCTAATAGCTCTCCTTTTTCTTTCCATTCATTCTATCAGTACTTGTTTTCCTTTTACAGTCCCTAAAATATAGATTGGTAGGACTAAAAAATTTTTTAGTGGAATACACTTCTCCGCATTTTCTTTGCCCAAGAATCATGTGATAAGGAGGCCCGGGAGGTTGCCCAGTAGCACAAGTGCCTGCCCGGCAAGTGCAAAGTTCCGAGTTAGACCCCTGGTCCCACAAAAAAAAAAGGAATCATGTAACACATAATTTCAGGTACAGAATTTTATCTTTCCAAAGTCAAGATAAGAGAATGTGTGTTCTTTGTTGCCTATTTCAAATGCATACAGTTTTTAAAGTAAAATAATAGTGGTGTGCTTAAACTCCACTGGCATTACACTCCCAGGGAGAAAAAAATAGGTCTTTTGCATGCAGAGAAGACACAGGGGAAAAAGTATGTTGTACATACACGTATATGTGCACATGTGCACACACACATACACATATTTGTGCATGTGATTATAGAAAAAAAGCAAATGTTATTTTTTGAAAGAAGAAAATGTTATAATCACCCTAGTTAGAAATATAATCCGGGGATTGCAAGGGTAGCAGTTATGTAAAACACAAAGAATATGTAAAAGAAAATCGTAACCCTTTACATGTGACATTTATTTGAACCATGAGGAAACATAAAATTGCTATTCAGATACCACGTTTTCATGTCTAAAATTTTCTCAATAAAGAAAATATGATGGCCAGGTATGGTGGCACACGCCTGTAATCCCAGCACTCGGGAGGCTGAAGCAGGATCTTCATCAGTGCGAGTTCGAGACCAGCCTGGGCTACAAAAGTGAGCTCAAGGCCAGCCTGAACTCCATAATGAGACCCTGTCTCAAAAAGACAAAAAAAAAAAAAAAAAAAAAAAAAAAAAAAAAAAAAAAAAAAAAAAAAAATGCCAAAAAGCAAAGCTGCCTGTTTTCTATGTTTCGGTTCCACCAATGCCCAGTCAAAAATAAAGAGTGACCTACAAATTTTAGGGAAGCCTCAGCCTTAAGAGTAAGTAAAACATAAAAAAAGAAACAAGATTGTTGTTGGACTTCTATTCTTATGGAATAACACAAACACTGCATGTACCGTTGTGTTTAAAGTCAATTAACACGTATGTTCACAGAGAAAAGTAACCCTTGTGGCAGGCTGGGCCAAGCATAAGGCCCATGGCCACATGAGAAGGCTCGCAAGGGAAATTTCGCTCCTGCAAAGGCTTTGTCCCAGAGTGCCCTGGCCTGCGACTCCTCCGCCGTGCTTTCCCCTCTTTCCCCTCGGTTCCCATTAGAGCTGAGGATTCAGGCTCTACCCACCAGCGCGGTCCCTACAATTACCACGTTGCGACGGCGCCCCACCGTGGCGCCCTACTACGAGCAGACATCAAGTCCTTAGCGGCGGGGATGATGAGGAAGGTTACTCTAATTCCTTTTTCAGTCCTTCTCAGGAGCTAGTTCACACTAACAAGCAATACTGTAAATGGAGCCTGCATTATCATGATTGCAAGCAATCTAAGGCACTTGAGGGCCAAGGATTCATAGACCTCAGTATATGCTGTTTTGTATTTACCAGCTGAAAGTCTACAGACAGTGTAAGCAGGACAGGAGGAGGGTGTGCGCGCCCTGACCCTGGTGCGGAGAAAGCCAGGAAACGGCAAGGGAACCCAGGCGAAGGCCAGTGGCAGACAGAGGCTCGCAGCCCCGGCTATTTTGTTGGTATCTAAAATATTTTTACCCATTTTCTTGCTCTTCCACGGCATAGTGTTCCAGTTCTGTACCAGGAAGGGGCTGGACTGGGGGAGGAGGTAGAGGAACATTGGCCCAGGTCGATCCATTGTTTTTCTGTGGTTTGGAAGAATTTTTATTTTTTTTCTTTTTGCCACCTTTCCCACCTGAAAGTAACAATACAGCAAGTCAGAGCTGATGCCTATCAGAAGGATAGGCAAACGGAAAGGTGCAATTTACGTTTTCAAATCATCAGAAACTGGCATGTTAGAAATGCTAAAAGCTACACACAATGAAATAATATAATGAGAAAAAGCCCTCTTAGAAATCGTTCAGGATGACACTGGCCCTATCCCGGCTATAGAGCTGAATTAACCAAAACCATGGGTGCTGTATCCAGCGCACTTACTGCTTTACTTCTGTTTGCAGCCCCCACTGCAAAATGGTCCAAAACAAATTCTCTTAAATGTCAGATTTCAGTGCATTTAGAATACTCTTTTGCATAATCTCTCTCCATGGAAAATAGAGTGTTGGAGGATATAGTTTTCCATTAGACTTTACTCTATTTAATTAATCCAGGAGAGTAACATTTTTCTCTCAAAAGTCACTGATAAAAATCAGTCAACCACAATCTGGAGAATACCTGCAAGCCTCTCACAATGAAACATTTCACAGGCTTCCTGACTGATGAACAGGACAATTGTTTTTGCATATAGCCAGAACAGATCCCAACAGCTTTAAGCATAACATTTCATAAATTCCAAGAGGAGGAAAATTAATGCAGGCACAGTGTTCAGTTACAGTGCTAGCTGCAGTACAAATGAACTCATGCACAAATATACAAACAAAAGAAGGCAGGAGAGTCTGCTCTATGCCTGGATTCCTTGAAGCTTAATGAGATATAATAATAAAGTTTATCCTTGCATACTGCTGGGATTTTGTTCTTCTGAGATTCAATCAATAAAGCTTCTTCATAAAGTAATGGGTCCAGTCGGACAGAGAAATGAATAGCTCTTGGGCAAAATGTTAACGAACATTTCAGGGGTTCCTAAGTCACGTCCATCCCTTCCCCGGTGCCTAATGGTATCTGAACAGGTAGCCCTGACCTCCTACACTTTGCATTTCTGGGACTGAAACTTGGAGCATATGATGGGCTCTTTAGTCAAATAGTGAAAGATGTCCTCTCATCTTCTTTGTTCTACTCATTGCTAAATTAGCGTCTACAATTTAAAAATATAAGAGAAAAGGACAAAACTATTAAGCTAGACAAACACACTATTTACTGTTATGGAATTGTGTGTGTTTTCCACGCAGCATGGATAAATATAAATTTTCCTGCAAACAAATGTTTTCCCTTTCTTTCAATTTTTTTTTTTTTAGATATGAAGGAGGGTGGGTGCCTTCTTAGTGTAGTGGACAGGAGCTTGATTTCTGGGTTTGAAGACTCATTTCTCACTTATTTGAGAAGTTACTTAACATATATTGCTAAATTTCCAAACATATAATAGTAATAAAATTGCCTTCTCTGAATAATCTTTAGGATTATTTAAGAAACAATATAGACAAATTGCTGAGAATTAACAGAACCCTTAATAAATGGTAGCTGTTCTTTTTGATCTGCTCTAATAAATACAGGATTTCCTTTCTTTTTTAAAAAATACTTTGAAACAAGGTCTCATTATATAGTACAGACTGGCCTCAAACTCACAGCAATCAAGGGCTGAGATTACAGGTGTGCGTCACCACACCTGGCTTTTGCTTTCTTTAACAGTTGTTTGATTTGTAGCTGAGGCAGAAGTTGAACTCACTACATAGCCAGCGGTTGGCTCTAAACTTGCAGCAATTCTGCCTCAACGTCCTGAGTGCTGGGATTACAGACTTGATGTTCCATGAAGGCTGGACATAGATTTTTTCTTCTAAAGTTGTTGTTTGATTCACCTTCTCTGGCCCCAGTAAGTATGGAGTAAGAGATGGATAGGCTTCTACTAGTTTGTAAAGTAAATGAAGCTTAGTCCTTGATTTTATTAGTCTCCCAAAATCATAAACGAAGACTAAAGACCATATGTCTTTTCATAGGATCAGAGCTACATTTCAACAACAGAAAGACTGGGTTTGACTACCCATCTTGCTAGACCTACTTTATGCACCTTCCTGGTGCTTTTTGGCTTTGGATGTACAATCCTTTTCTCCTTCCATAGCACCTTTCGAAGCGCTATTTGATTACTTCCAGAACTGTGATAAAAGCAAGGAAGCTCTTATGTTATTTGCTAGGTGAAGATACTGAGAACTTTTCCTAGTGCTATTATCCACATGCACCTAAAAGAGCAATTGCGGATTCACAGTGCTCTGCAGTAGCTTTACTAGAAACGAATCCCAGGGTTCTAAATGCACTCTCTGAGCCTAAATGCAAGAAATGTATTCCTTACTTACTGTTCCAAACAATACACTTCCAGTTGTCAACCTCCAGGGGCTTTCCATTTCCCCCTCTTTGGGGGAAATACATTATCTCATTTTCAAAAGTCCAGTCAGGACTATTAATGATGTACACTGTTTTCTTTAGCCGGGATGGGTATGATAGGCTGTTAGCATGGCAGTTAGCATATGACATGATCAAAAGTTATGCATTTCTTTCTGAAATCTGGATCTTGGGTAAATTGAACACAAGCTGCTGTTACTTGCAACCAAAGATTCTTCAGTCATTTTACAGTAGGTGCTACCCACATCATGCTTCAAGGGAGCATAGCTTGATGCCTGGCACACATAGTTCACCCCATGTCTTTTAATCAACGTGTAAGTATGCATATATGGGTTCCTAAGTAACACTGATCATTTCAGACACTGTTTTGCAAGATCTGAGTTTTTTAATGCTTGCATTTGTTTAATAGAAGTGTTCTGAATACTGAATATCTGAAAGTGCCATATAAAATTATGTGTTTCAAAGAAGTTCACTCACATAACTGAGAAATGCCCTATATTCTTTATGACTGTGATTATTTTAAATTGGTTACATTGCTATATGCAAATTAAGGAAATCTTTTAATATGTCATGATTAGGATAGCTTGATCTTAAGTTTGTGTCTTAGGAAACATACCTGTAAGTAAAAAATTAGTAAAATCAGGAATATGAAACTCAATCAGACTAAAATAAAAAAGGAATAATCACTCCAATTTCACCTACTGAGAAATGCATCACCGGTTTAAGTAATTTTACATTCAAATGTAAATGTAGTTAATATAATTCCTAGGTATATATGAATGTCATTCAAGGGATTAATGGATACAAAAAATCCTAGCAAGCACTATTGTGAATCATTTTCTGCTTATAATTATTCAAAGCTAGCTTAGCATTCAGCAATAATCAATCTATATGGAATATTTAGAAAGCTTCACAAGTCTTATGGATTCCAGGGCCTACAGCAATATGGACTCTTTCATTGTATATTGCTTGATCTTTATGTATCTTTAATAAAAAAGAAGCTTCAGAAAAATTACATTTTAATTATTCAGAATAATTGTGAGACTAATTATAAATAAATGGTACCACAAATGACAGAGAAGTTCATTCCAAAGGTTCTTCTATATTAAGCCAGTTTAAATTCATAACAGATGTTTAAAAAATTCTGAATTCTATAATATGTCTAGTTCTACCCATAGACAGGATGAGTAAATGACTCATTTCAGAGGGAAGCGAGAGCATTAACATTTTCAGTCTGAGAGGGCTCTATCTCCCGAGGAAAAGTAATTTAGTAAATGTGACCCTAATGATGTAGAAAAGTTAACTCTTCATGGCCTTGATGGTGAGGCGTCTGAGACAGGTCATAGGACATGGGAATTGCTTACCACTAGTATGTAATTTTATGAAAAAAGGAAGAAGTCCAAGCACACAAATATTATGCAGTTAATCGTCACAAAATAAACAGTAGTGTCATGGAATCAATAACAAATCCACAGATAATCAACTGTACCATGTAAATATTGTATGCAGGTAATAAAATGTGGACTACCTCTGATAATAATTGTAATAGGAATAGTTTTTGTCTAATAAATGTTTTAACCTAGTGTGGCATATAATAGCACCACTACAAATTGTCTGTTTAGCTGATAATCATTAAATCCATTTTAAAATGTAGAGTATAAAATAATTATCCATATCAAAGTTTATATATCTTCTTTTTGAAAATAAGATATTAATAATAACCTCTCCTATTGATTATATATTAAAGCAGGCATGGCTTCATACATTAGATAAAAACACATATTTTGTAAAGCCTTTCTGAAATAGAACTTTACATCAAAGGAGTCCCCTACAAAAAGTCTTCAAAATCAATTTTGTTGTCACTGCAGTTATGTTTTGACATTGATGACATGGAATTGAATTTTAGGGTCAATCTTTTCATTTTAAAGTCCTCTGGACTAAGAAATAGCAAAAAATATCTGCATTTTCATAAACAGTACTTAGCAAAACAAAAGCATGCTTCTTTACACGTATGATGCCACATGTAAAGGATGCCCATGAACTTTGTTCTTTATCTTCCCCACACCAAAGCAGGACTTCATTAGAATCAAATGGCATTGAAAGGTAACTTATTGATGGTGGGCTGCTATTCAGCATTCCTTGATTGGTTGTTAGGAACACAGGTCATATACTGGTGACAAAAAAAAAAAAAAATTCTCCTTACTGTGATAAGACCAACCTGATAGACTGCCACTCCTTTCTGAGCTGTTGTGAGAGCTGGTAGTGCTGAAATCCTGTGACTGGTTGTGTGGCATTCTATTAGACAATCCCTCAGCCAATCGGTAGTCAGGGATGTAAAGTAAGGCTAAGGGTTAAAGGGCAGAGGTCATAGTGGCACCATGTGATTAGTTCATAGCACAAGCCCATGCAGACATGCAGTTAGCAACTCGGAAGCAGATGTTGTGGGACAGGAATGTTTTAGTTATCTTGTCCTGATGGAAGCAGAGATGGATTGCAGATCACTGTACTGAAAAAGAGCTAGAGGGATGGAACCGATTGGTGTTGATCTGTGGTGGCGGTGGTGGTGGCGGCGGTGGAGGTAGTGGTGGTGGTGACAGGGATTATTTAAAATATTGAATACATACATGCTGGTAAATATTTTTAGTTTAGGAAATATACCCAGTAATGAATCACTCAATTGAACAACAAATACTAAAATTTCTATGTCATGCACGAATGATAGGAAATATTTCTTCAAGACACAAGAAGCAAACTTACCATTGTTCCCTTTGTTCTGGTCAGGTAGAGAATAGCCAAATCCCATCAGATCCGTCTTTTGCTGAATTGAACTTTTCCACTGCGGATCAGGGAGGTCAACAGCCAACTCATGGATGCTACTGGAATGCAGGATTTGCGTCGTGGCGTACGGGGTAGCCTGTGTTATCTGGCTGGAACTGTTATAAGTAGTTTTGGTAGTGAAGTCAATGCTACTGTATATGGCTCCATCTGAGAGCATGGTCGCTGTTTTGTCCCCTTGGCCTGGAACTGGTGGCAGCACGTCTGTGGGGAGCACAGGGAAAGGAAGCAACTTAATGGTGCCCAGGAAACCCAAAATTATCAGGGTCGAAGATGAAAAATAAGCGTGTCAGACCACACGTTTGCACTTCAGCTGAGAGGGCATTCATGAGCCAGCGGAGGGTGAACGATGCACAAGCAGAGCTAAGCCAGCAACCTCAGAGACCGGCAGGCCTCGCGCCTGGCCTTCACGTCTCACTGCTGCACACATCCCTGTCCCTGTTTTCTTACATCATGAACGCGAAGTGTGGACTACTTCACTGATGAAAAATGCTGTTAGTTGTTTACGCTGTCTTCAATGCAAGGGGAGGGTGAGCACTGCGCAGAGGCGCTGGGAAGGAGGCGTCTACAAAGCACGAAGGCAAACGTCTCCTTCCGCGTTAGCGCAAAGGACCTATGGACACAGCCGCAGAAGTTTTACAAAGGTATGGGACCTTGACTATAAAAAGCACTTTTCTGAACTCTTAACTTGGCCTTTACTTGCTTGAATTACACAGCATTAGAAACCGGAAGTAGAACAGTGATAGTAGAAGGCGTGTTGATTTTTTTTTTTTTTTTAATTTGGACAACAAAGGAAAATTTTCCAGAGTAAGTTGTTTTCAGCATACAGCAGGATCTAATGATAGAAAAAGCAATCCCAGTGATCAGGGCATTTAATTTATGCTATCAAGTCTGAGAAGTGGAGCATTATAGGTTCATGTTGTAAAACAACAACAGTAAAATTGAACTTCAGGAACAACGCTGAATATCAGCCCACCCACTTATCATTTTGGTGTGCTAAATTCTCTTTACAAGGTCCTTTATAGTTCAAGTATGCGACTGTCTCCTGAGCACTTATTTTCAATTTTCAGAAGAACAATAAAGTTAAATTAAACTAAAAGAGAAATCATTAACACTAGTTTCACTCCCATAGCATTAAACTATATTTAATGATGGTAACTTTTTAATAATATGTGCTCTAAAATGCTTCCTCACAGGCTTCGGAGCCGCAAAATCACTTTATCTCTTCATTATAGGAAACTTTCTGCTGCACCCTCAGGTTCAGTGGCACCCAATCATATGTGAAATAAGGATTCGTAGAGAAATACAAGTTTTCCTTTTGTATTTTGCAAAGATAAAAGTAGTCTTTAAGAACAAGTAATAGATAAAAATAATTTATTAGGAACAGTAATATAAAAATAATTTATTAGGAACAGTAATAAAAATTTTATATCTCATACTGTATATCTCTTGTCTCCCAGGAGGTGTTCAAGTTTTATACAAGTAAGTAGATCACTACTTTATTGATATAAATATATTCAATGCCTATCAGTGGGGCAAACATATCCAACCTTATAATATTTCCGTAAGTTGCATTGTCAGGTGTTATAGTTGATATCTAGCTGTCCCAATAAAGCCTCATATACTCATAGGTTGAACATTTGGGAGTGACTGGATTATGGATTTATTATGTTGGACTAGTCTGCTGACTGGCTTACGACCTTTCTGGGTCTCAGTGATGGACTTACTGAAGAGGAAAGACCCGCCGTGGGTGTGCGCAGCCCCAACCAATAGGCTTGCAGCCTGGGCGAATAAAAAGGGAAAGGAGAAGGAAGCCCTGCCCATTTCTACTTGGCTGGCCCCAGCTCTCTCCCCCCTGCCAAGCCGCCGTGCCTTCAGGCAGCAGACAAGGGACTGAGCCCCTGCCCACTGGGAGCCAAAGGCAGCCTTTCCTCCTTTAACTTGTACGGACCTAGTCTTGCATCCTAGAAATGAGAAGCTCACTAAGACAGCTGGTAGAATCGTCTCCCAAGTTCAGAATTTCACAACTATGTGCTCGCTTTCTGTTTTTCACCAGATATTAGTTGCAATATAAATCGTAAACATAGCTATTTTCTTTATTCTCAAAATACATGTCTCAACAATATCTTAAAGTTAGTGAGGGGGCTGTCCTGATAGCTCAGTGGACTAGAGTGCCCTCTTAGGCAGAGCTCAGCAGCCAGGGTTTGATCCCCAGCTTGTGCAGCCGGGCCCCACCCACAGGACACATTGAAAAGGCAGTGGAGACTGGGCATGGTGGTGCATGCCTGCAATCACAGCAGGGGTAGGCTAAAAACAGGATAATCACTAGAAGGCCAATCTATGTACTATGTAGTGAGACCCTGTAGGCCCTGCGGATCCTGTCCTGTATATATATATATGCTTTTAAGTATTTACATTTTCTTTTCTGAGCCCCTAGCCTTCTTCTAGTGACTCTTCATCCCCCAGAAATATTTCCATAATGTGGGCTTCAGCCCTACTTAATGTGAACTTGGGGTTCCCCAAAGCTTGAGATTGTGTGGCAGTCCAGTTGCAAGCTGTTGGCATTATCTGGGGCTCAATGGATTACAAAATATAGAAGAAGTGGTCTAAGTATCTCATGCTACATAACTGTACACTGTAACAACTAAATGCATGTCTGCCTGCCTCCCCCCCCCCCACTAAACAATACTTTGCATTTCACCCTATTTACTTTTATATTGACTTCGGGCTACATATTTTCTTCAAATACCATTGGATCACTCCCACATTTTCAGACATGAATTGTATCCCAACACCGCAATACCAGCTGATACGTGAATGTTTACCCATGAAGGAAACTCCTATCGTATGAGATGGTTTGGAACTACCTACCTATGTTCTTTCCACCTGGCTGTGTCAGCACATGGACTTGCTCTTCCATAGACACCACCAACCCAGCACTAATGCTTCCGATTGTCTGACTGATGCTCGACCTCTTCAACTGAGGTCCACCAGCTCCCGACATTCTGTGCTCCAGCTTCAAATAGTGGTGCAACCTTTGGGCACGCCATTTCTGCTAGCACTCATGGGTCTGATTATGAATTGCCCACCATGGCACTGCTAGGAGCAGCTGCCTTTCCCATTCCATCCTTTCCTACTTGAAGCCAAGTGCTCACAGCATGTCCATCGTTATTTTCATAAATCCTCAGTGTTGTGCGGGGAGCGAACATGGGATGGACTTGTTGAATGAACTTTTTGTAATTGGCATTGCCAGAACCAGAATTATTTGATAATTAGTAAGCTGTTCTTCACATATGATTTCCACTACATTCGAACATGTATTGGTGTTGCATTGTTCATAAGAAAGCATCACTATCAGAGATCACTGTTCTATGTGAAAATGGTTACACAGCAGTGCACAGCAACCCAGCTTTGGACTGTAGTGCAGATAAAACCACCAAGCCAAGCTTTTAAATCCATCAGAATTACATAGCTTTGTTTTTTAGATCTTACATGATTCATTTTGATAAACCTCCTTAACATTTAAATGCAAAACTGGTTATTTACAATAATATCAGGAACACAAATTCAAAGTACAAAAACTTTGGTATTTTTGGATTATAGGAAATGCTTGAAATGAATGTTATGCTAAAAAGTGTCACAGTAAACCAGCAACCACCTTTTTTTGGCCTTAAAATAAGAGGAAGAGTCAGAACAGGATCATAAGGAATTGAAAAGTTTCTGCTCATCAAAAGAGCAACCAACAGACTGAAAGACAACTTAGAGGGCAGGAAAAAGTGTTGCCGGCCATCCCCGAGACAGAAACCTGACTGACATGTAGAATACGGAAGATCAACAACAACAACAACAACAACAACAACAAAAAACCCTCCCAAAATAAAAGATCCAATCGAAAAATGGGTAAGCAGCATGACTTCACATAAGTACAGATGACCACCAAATGCATGAAAAAATCCTCAACATTACCAGACAGTAGATTTAAGCCATCACGGAGAAAGAGTTGCTGCCGATAAGAAATCAGAAAACAAATGCCAGAGTGGCCGGGGAACCAGGAACCGTTCGGTGTGAACATGAACTGGTCCATCTACCGTGGAGATCAGCATTTTCCTCTTAAAACCGCTGGCTTCCTATTCTCCCCTGAGCAGTTTCCAGTATTCATGCAACTCAGACTGTCTTCTGCTATGTCTCTTTCTGCACTGTTTTTAATAATCCCACTGCCTTGTCCCTTTTTATTCACGTCATTAGAAAATCCCAGTCCTCCCACTTGCCTCTCGCCTACACTCCTTGCCTCTGTCCCTCCCCTCTTCCTGTCCCTGCTTTTCCCCCATCCTTTCACTTTC
Organism: Myocastor coypus; assembly: GCA_004027025.1. Taxonomy (NCBI): domain Eukaryota; kingdom Metazoa; phylum Chordata; class Mammalia; order Rodentia; family Myocastoridae; genus Myocastor; species Myocastor coypus. The sequence continues at coordinate 143,905 of PVJA010000137.1, read as the reverse complement.
CCTCTTTCCTTTGTATTTCTTCTCCAGTAAATAGTATGTTTTTCCATCTTTCACTTGGTATGCAAGTTATCCATTGCAAAACTACAGGAAGGACTTTCTGGACACTCTGTCTTGGGTGCTGAACTGTCTTTCCCTCCCGTGATCCATTATAGGAGAGCAGGACCATTACTGTTTACCCTAATATTATGAATTTACTGACTGTCATATAGGTAGGCACACAGAAGGTGCTCCAAAAATCCCTTTTGAAGGAGATTTAGAGAAGTAAGACACGGTTCAAAATTCTAAGTGCTCTTTAGAAGTGTAAGTCTTGATTTTAGGAATTTAACGTTAGTATTTCTGAAAACAAAATATTAAGAATATTTGTCTTCTGGATTAGCAATGATTTTCTTACGAGCCCAGTTTCACTTAAGGCAATATGGATATATTAGTATCATACTAAATAATTTAGTAAATATTCATATAGCACCATTAGTATGTGCAGTTTATTACCTTGAAGATAAAACCAAATATTCATCTGACTTTTAAAAAATACTAGGAAAACAGGATTATTTTGAAACAACTTACAACAGCAACTTACCTCCACGCCCAAAATTCCCAATTTCATTTGGGCCACTGTTGCTATTATTTACTGGCAAACTTGTGGCTGGCCACGAGTCCGCAAGCCACGGGTAATTGGGATCACCAGCGTTCAGAAGGCCTGGACGGCTAAAGTAGAAATGAGAAATGTGTCAGCCTATGGAGCACAATGTAAGACACTGGCTTCTGTTTTGTGCGTGGAGAAGGATTAAGTTATTATTTATTTATATTTATTTATTTACTTGTTTATTGTCTTTTTGAGACAGGGTCTTGTTATGCAGTTCAGGCTAGCTTTGAGCTCACTTTTGTAGCCCATGCTGGTCTCGAATTTGTACCGATCCTCCTGCCTCAGCCTCCCAAGTGCTGGGATTACAGTCGTGCGCCACCACGCCAGGCTCAGGATTAAGTTATTGAAGAAGATTTTAGTGGACTTCCAATTAGAATATGTAGGCTCTCAAGAATTAGGGAACTTAGGCATCTCAGTGAGGCCACAGCAGATCAAGCCTGTTGGTGGAAGTGAAGTCCTTGCTTAGAACTCTGCCTCCCTCCAAGTGAAATCTGTTGCCTGCCTTAAGAGGTCGGACTTGGTGACACGGGAACCTGAAACAAGGTATGATGATCAGTCGGCACCTCCAGGGGATAATTACTCAGAATAGCTGATTAGTGGCAGCCCTCTCCCAGAATTTGGGCTGCTCCTCTCTGAATTCCTGCAGCTGCCACATAAATTTGTCCTCTTTAGGAAGTCGTTTGTGTTATGAGCCTTTGTTCTTCCTTTACAGACCAAGAACTTGAAAAACGTGGATGAATAGTACGTATACTGCCCCATCAATAGCACATTTCCTACTTTGCTAAATTCCCAAATAGCAGGAAAATATTAAGAGACTTTTTTAAAGTTAATACAAGATCCACTGTATCTGATCTGGCACGTAAGTATAGCTAACAAGGGAAATTTCCTTAACATCATACTTAAAAAAGAATTCCCTATTTTAATCTAAATGATAGCTCCTAATTCTTTGCATACTATTAGCATATTTACCAAGAAATAGAACATCTATAATGTACTTTTTTGATAGACCCATTCTGGTAAAATTCCTAAGAGAATCATGTGTTTCTATGGAAACTGCAATAAAAAGATTCAACTGCTTTTTTGCTACAACCACCAGCTCTCATTAGACTTAATCTCTTTTTGTTAAAATATTGATTAAATGGGAGATTGGAAGTTATTACCAGAGCCTAATTACAATCTCCATATTGGCAAAGGGAAAATAGATGAGGATATATGGGTTTGTTATCAGCTTTTATCAATTTCAGTTGAGTATCCAAAGTTGTGGAATCCAGTCCTATCAATCTATAGCCTATTCATCATCTATGAATCATTTACTTTGTGATCGATTATGTGTAATTGTTCACTCACAGCAATTTAGTGAGAGCCAATAAGGAGTCTTAAACAACAGCAACTTCATTTGCTAGTGTCTAATTAATGCAATAAACATCCTGCTAACAAATGAACACATTTCTTGTGATATTTACTACTAATTTCTTCAGGGGTGTGTGGGAGATATGAAACATCTGGACTTGATTCCTCTAAAGTGCACAAGAGATAGATCATTAAACCTTGTGGTAAGCCATTTAAATCCTCCTAGAATTCTCTGACTTGTAAGTGATCGTTTATTACAATAATAGCCGCTTACTAAGACTTTCATTAGTCCTGATTAAAAATAGCAATAAAAAACAATCCTCTTAACATACCTTCCATTGCTCATGAGTGCTCCATCGCCTCTTTGAAAGGTAACTGTAAAAAAGGAAAACACACACACACATACACAGTCAATATTAATTATGATTCATAAAAATTACATATTGGCCCTCAGCTTAGACCTGAAGCCCCTGGGAATTTTAACAAAATATAATTAACATAATTATACAAATTGTACAAGCAGTCGTTTAGTTAAGGGCAAAGCCAACACTTAATTCAACTTTAATAGGATAGTCCAAGTTTTTTTCAAGGCAAAAGTATAGCTATGGTAAGGTAACACTTTGTATGTATGTATGTATGTATGTATGTACATTTTTTTGCAGAACCAGGGATTGAACTCAGGTCCTTGTGCTTGCCAGGCAAGCACCTATTCTACTGAGGATCTCCCCAGTCACAACAGTTTGTATTTAGGTGTCAAACACCACTATAAGTGGTATGTATAGTGTTGTTAGAAGATCAACATAGCATTAATGTACAGTTATTAAACCAAGATAAACTTTTTTTTTTTTTTCAGTACTGGGGATTGAACTCAGTACCCTGCACTGGCCAGGGAAATGCTTATTATACTGAGCTATCTCCCGAGCCCAAATCAAGACACAAGATTGTCTTAATAAGAAAGCATAGCACAAAATATGTTAATAGAAATGGAAAAGGGTCATTCCAACAAGTTATATTCTTCAAATAAAGAAAAATAAATAAATACTTGAACCTACATGTATATCATAAGTCCTTTTAGTTATACTCATAGGGACCATGAGTCGAACAGACATAATTAAAGTAGAACGCATTATGATTAACATGTTTAAGAAAGCAAATTTTTCAATCAATACTGAGCAAAGATGGCAAAGCTTAAGTTTTAATCAAAACAGTAGAACTTATTATTAGAAAAGGATTGACGATGTATAGTGTACCAACAAAGAGTCACCTAGAGAGAAAACATTCTCTCAGGCTTTCACAGAGAGAAGACTGGTCAAGAAGTTGCCCTGACTCATTGAGATGGCTAACACCTATAAAAGATCTACAAACTGCTGTACATAGTTTCCGTGTAAATCCTGAAGGCATTTGACTGACTTTGTCAGATATGAAAGTTACATTTTTTGTTACATAAATCTTGCTTTATGTTGGGCTTAACCATCCGCAGAAAAGTCTAACCACAAGTTAAAAAAATGGAAAGCCATATTAATATGCTGAACTACAGAAAGCTCAAGTCAACAGCCTCCAATATTGCCAATTATACTGATTACTGACTATTATTATGGACTATTGGACCATATAGGGAGCTCTTTCTCTTTGTTTAATGAGAAGAAAGATTTGTACTAACAGTGTTTAGAAAAGTTATCCTGTCTGCATCTTGTACTCTGAACAACTACTAGGAAGACAATATGTAATGTATTAATTATTGTATCTGCTACTAACCTTTAGCAATTCTCATTGTTATTTCTTTCTCATTAATATGAGGGGCTACAGAGATAGCTCAAGGCACAAGTGCCTCCCTGGCAAGTGGAAGGTCCAGAGTTTGATCCCTGGTTACTTCCCCCCCAAAAAAAAATTTAATAAAAAATTGGTGACTTCAATAATTTTAAATAGAAAATGGACAGAATAACTTTGAAAACCACTATATTATCTATCTCTCTCTCTATATATATATCTATTTATCTATCTATCTATCTATCCATCTATCTAATATATTTGATACAAGGGGCAAACCATGCAGCTGTGATTCACAGTGATCCTCCTGTTTTCAGCCCTCCCAATGCTGGGATTAAAGACATGAGCCACCATGCCTTGCCTCTGTGTCAAGCTGAGTATGCTAGAGCCTGGGCCAGTGCCATGTGTGGTGGTAAGGATTGAATACCAGTCCTTGCAATTGCCTAAGCAGGCACTCAATCTGTTGGGCTACCTCGCCATCCCCTTCATAATGATTTTAAAGTGTTTATAAATAATCCTCCTGCAAGTTACAGAGATATTTTTTGAAGCTTACATCATTTATCTATACACATTTACTTTGAGTTTAAGATCACCTAATTTGGTATATTTTCCCCCCAAATTTATCTATGGTTCTCTTTTACCTTAAAACAGCTTAGATAGTAAAGTCTGCTAGCATTCAGGAAATGTAAATGAATTAATAAAGAGATAATCATTGCTTATTGGAAAGATAAATTGCACTGTTTGTTGGTCTATAAAAGTGCAATTATTTCACATTATAATACTTCTTATGTATATCTTTGTTCGTACAACCCTTGGAACAACATGTGTAAATTGTACTGGAACAATTTAAGCAAAGCATAATTATTAAAAAATAAAATTACAAGTATACATTTAACAGTGTCCCAAAGAAATTCCTACATTCTCTGTGTAAAGAAAAACACATTTAAGTCATTTTAATCCATTAGTGTCCATTAATAATATGTGAGGCTCTCTGATATCAAATGGATAGTTTAGCAGTCTTTTTCTTTTCTAAACTTTCAATATAATTTTCTGTAACAATAGCAAATGAAGCATCAAGAATAACAAAAGTTAGTGGATAATGTTCTTCATACATAAGATGAGCAGAAGCTCTCCTGCCAAATTGTATGTCACCCTACACAGCACTCCTAGGCTCCCACTACGTGGTATCTTATTTTACCACTAGAAGCTAAGAAGAGACTTTAAAAAAAATAATGGGACAAAAGGAATGCAGACATTAAGCCAGGCCATCTGTGTGACAACACATACATCGAGTCTCACTTTCCTAATGGTGTATGCATCAAATGTTTAATTATCAGTAAAATTGGAGCTTAAGCAAACTTGAACAGTGATTCCTAAATGGACTATTTATTATAGAATAATTATGACTCACATGTATCAACAAATAGAAACAATATAAAATGTATTTGAGACATACTTTCTCATATTGTAAAAAAAATGGAAACTAGACCTTTTATGTGGTAAATTAGATTATATTGCTTTAATTTTAGTCATTTTAGTTTTCATACTCATAAACTATAAGAGAAATTTTTATGAAAATGAAAACACAAACAGAATCAGTAGAAATACAGTATTTTCTCTGTAAATCTTATAAAATATTTCTGAGGACTATACTTCTGCATCAAAACACAGTGCTCATAAAATGGGTGACTGGCACATGTCTGAAATATAAGAGATATAAGCACATGATGCTTGTATACTCTACTAATCAATGTAAAATTTTCCATGTAAAATATCATGTTCTCATTATTTGATTTAAAGAAAAAGGTGACATTTGAGCAGGGTGGAAAAGAGTTATTTTGGAGGGGTAATTTGTAAGAAGTATCACAAGTGAGACATGTACTGCTCGTGGCTCACAATATTTTTTAATTTTCATTGGTTTCTCATCTATAAGAGGAGAACAGTTGAGAAGGCAGATGACTAGCTGAAAGGAAATCCATTTTGAGTCAGCCATCCATCAATTAAGTGGAAAAGTTTTGAAAGCCTTTTCCCTAGTCTGGCTTGCTTCCAAACTACTTGAAGGGCATGGCACATTCTGAGTTAGCAATTTTTCTAAGCACAGGGATATCAATCACAATGAAAAATGATAATAAGAAGTGTACTATTGTCAAACTCAAAGACCAACAGATATTTTCAAAGTAAGAGCACATACTCTGCAAAGAGCTGCTGCTAAAAAATGAAAGAATACAAATCTGTCCAATGTTAATTGAACTAAAACTGTAAATCTACGGGCTGTGACATGCATTTTATCATGAAAAGGGAGGGAATGGAGAAGGAAGGAGGTGAAAAACACAGCATTTCGTTTTGGAGTATATTAGATCTTTCACCTGATGTGGCTTCGTTGGCATAACTTTAGTAAAATTCTATTATAAAAGTTATTACTTATGGATAAACACAAAACTGTCCTTGAATTAGACCAGTTATTCCCCACATTTTACAAGATCTATGCGAGTGCATCCCGGGCTGAAGTATGGCATGGAGATGATGTGGCAGTGGCCCTGAGGGAGGGCGCTTCCATGGGTGAAGGGTGACGAAGCACAAAACCAACAAGACACCTTCACGAAGCTTGCATATCTCAGACTCTGGCACTCAGCAGTTACCCCTGAGCATCTCAGCCAGGTAAACCTCTCTATCTAGGAATGTGATCTAGCACCCGGACCATAGCCTGCGGAAGCAGGGACCCAACAGCGAGGGAGTGAGACTGCCGGAATCCAACATGGCGCCAACAGACCGCCCGCTGTGGGTGGAGGTGCGGTTGTACCTTCTCCAGTCTAAGAAACTCACACTACACAACAAGTAGAACTTTCTTCTTCATGGGATATGCCCATATTTCTGACTTCCTTGAAACTCCATCTTGGATTTTTATAAGACAATGGTGTTGTAAAAACTAGGCCATCTGAGGTCTTCTTTTTCCTGCTTATTTTTTCTTCTCCTTTTGGGTCTCTTTTCAAAATTTTCCTTCCCTAAAATGCTGACTGTTCACATAAAAATACATACAATAACTGAACTATAAATCATTTACTTGATTCTGTATCCATTTTATTCATTCTAGTAAAATACGCGAATCTGTGTTTATGTGATTGAAGAGGTAGCTGAAAAAAAAAAAAAAAAAAAAAAAAACCTGAGCATTTAATCAGATTGTACTCTTGCTGTTGCTCAGTGGAGGTATAAGCAAATATAAAATCTTGTAAGTATAAAGTAATCTGATTAAGATCAATGCATGAAAGCCTGTTGGCTACTATTACATTTTACAGATTGTCTTCAAAATAAGCCAAAATCATTCATTGGTTCACTATACTTCCTTTTTGCATTTTATTACATTCCTAAAGATTGGAAGATTTCTGGAAGTTTTCTGGAAATAATATCTTACCCGCATAGTTACTGAGTCCCTTTCTTTTCTTTCTTCGCCAATATAACCAGATGCTAAATCCCATCAGAATTACCCAGCAGGCTCCGCCAATACCTGCTATAAAGGCAGGTTGCTTGACGACGTCGGTGATTTGCTCAGTGATGCTGTTGTTGTTCTCAGTAATGACCACTTCATTACGTCCTCCTAAGAAAACAACGACAATGCTACTGACTATTCAGACACCAGAAGACACTTGGATACGTTATAGTGTACCAAAGGCACAGAATACCCAGTTAAGCTTAGCTTACATTGGTTTTGTGCTATACTTACAACTATTGCTAAGCATGTTTTGTAAGTTTGAAAATAAAAATGAAATTATGTATTTCAAAGTATGATCAAGAACATTGTTTTTTTTTGTGTGTGTGTGTGTGTGTGTGTGTGTGTCACTTAGACATGAGCAACTTCTGAAACACTTCTTGATTTACAGCTACATAAATAAGTAAAAAAAAATACAGTATGACCTGAACTAACATCAACTTTTTACTTCCCTCTTCCCCTGTCTCAGTTACTCTTCTCTTGTTGCTGGGACAAATACCCGACACTCAAAATGAGGGAAGGAAAGGCTTGTTGAGCTCACAGTTAGTGGCAGTTTCAGTCCATATTCAGCTGGCTCCAAGACAGACAGGCGCATGGCAGAAAACATCCTTTCAGGATGACAGGCAAGAGCCAGAGCACTGAGAGAGCTAGCAGCAGCTCAGGCAACTAACTTTCCTTCTTCCTTCCGGTGAAATGCAAATCACGTGCCCAGGGGTGAGGCGTTACTCATTTCCACAATAATCAATTCCAAGTTCCAGAAGCTGCCCCAAGACTGCAGGAGGCTTTGGGGAGGCACCTATGCAGAAACCGTAACATCCCCCTTCTCCTTTCCTCTTCCTTTCTTTCTACGTTAGGTTAAGCCCTGTTTGGATTTGTGGCTAGATGTGCGCCCAGAGTTCCATACAGGCATGTGGTGGACTTCTAGAGTTTCTGCCATCTAATGGTCCAATCCTGGTATCATGGCTGTGAGTGCTGCACTCTCCCTGCGACCGGCAGCCTGCACACAGCACAGGAGAGGGACAGAGGCGTGCGTCACCTGCTCCTCCGCTTTTGCTCTTGCTGTTTTCTGCTGCCGGGTATTGTGGCCCGCGCCACCCTGCCCTGGAGCCAGCCCAGGACGAGCTGAAACCCCCACACACTGTGAGATGATAAACCTTCCCTTCCTTAAGTGGGAGTGTCCAATATTTTGTCTCAGCTAGGACAGAAAAGTGACCAAAACAAGCCCAGAGCAAATCCTAGACAGTCACGCTACCACTGAGCTATATTCCCAGCTACATTTTGAGACACGGGCTAGTGTCCTGCCTCACATCTTCCTGCCTCAGGCTTCCCAGGAGTGAGATTACAGGCGTGCATCCCCATGCTTAGCTACCAACTTTCCTTGGATTAGATCAAGTGTTTTCTTAAATAGTTCTTATTAAAACCAACTTACTTAACACAGATAATTTAAAAACTGTTTTACTACTAAGCATTGCCTATGTTCATATGTTCATGATTAATGAGTTTATACCATTTTATATAACCTTTTTTATATTTTACTAGAGATTTTATTTTGTACAAATATAGTTTAATTATCTGGAAAGTAGGAAAGCTACTAAATATAATACAGTTACTTTTTATTTTTTTTTTTTTTTTGTCTTTTTGAGACAGGGTCCCACTATGGAGTTCAGGCTGGTCTTGAGGTCCCTTTTAGAGACTAGGCTGGTCTTGAACTTGCACAGACCCTCCTGCCTCAGCCTTCCAAGTGCTGCGATTATAGGTGTGCACCACCATGCCAGGCTCTTATGAAAGCATCATTTCATAGAGCTTAGCCAGCATAATTACACAGAAAAAAAGATAACACTTATGCCTTATGCCAGGGCTGATAATCTTGCTTTCTTTTATGACAGAAGATGTTAACGTATGAACTGTTTTTCTAAACTAAAATGTCAGTGTTTGTGTTTAACTGAAGTATTAGCTTTTTCAAAACTCAGTTGGTTTTGGGTAACAGTTTGGGTATTCATCTCTGAATGGCTTACCATCACTGTCATACTATTTAAAATTAATTTGATAATCCATTTGAATGCTGAGTAAAAGATAATTTCACAGTTAATGTTAAGGTCTATACAATAAAACAAAATTCACATGAGGACTAACTTTATTTTAGAAATGGTCATGTTTTGAAAATCTATACCTCTCAGAAATAATTAAGAAAACATAATGTTTTTAGATATGTGATTTACAGAATCTTACCACTGCAGAGAATAGGTATAAATGTTCATTTAACAGATTAATTTAGATAATGAAACTTAAGGGAGCTCTAAAGCTAAAAAGATACGTAGTGTTTAATCAAAGGTAAGTAATAAATGTGCTATAAATGGCATGTTATAGCTTCTCATACCACAAGAATGTGTTAGATTATCATTGTTGTAGTTACCTCGGTGCTATCATGTATTAGAAAGAGCATGATGTGTGATGTGCTAGGTCATCCTGCTATCTCCACCACGTACCAAGTAAGTTAGCAATAAATTTAAGTATGGAACTTAATCTTATAAACTTCTGTTTCAGTTAGTTAGCAACAGTACTCTCTACTTCATATATTTGGGAGGATTCATTAATGTGACTCATAGAAGAAAGTTATTAGGAGCACCATAGTTTTGACTTTGAATTACGGCTCAGGTAATTCTAGGAGTTACTTTAAGAACTTTTCAGTTATCACCTTGGACAACCAGTTTAAATCAGGTGGATTTGAGACTTTTAGAATGCACAGCAGACTTGCTGATCCTACTGCTTCTCTTCTTTATTCCAGGGCAGAAAATTAAAGTCTCCAGTCTTCCTTGCAGCTGAGCACAACAATGGGCATGAACATTAGGCAGAAATGTGAAGGCACAGTGAGGCGAACTACCTCGAGACTGAGCCATAGACCTGCTGTGACAACACGTGATGATGCTCTCTCTCTGCTAATGTGTTATAGAAAATAAAGAATCTATGGAGGATACTGAGTCCCTAAGAGATGGCAGAAGTACTGCTTAGAAAGATCCTTGGACTTGGCAAGACTGGGATGGACTGATGGAGCGCAGCCCTTCACCTAGTGGGCTATGTTAAATAGACTCTAAGCACACTCTCTCCCAAGAAACCTTCAGTTAAACCAATAAAAATGAAAGGTTATTTGTTATAGGTGCTAGAAGATCCTTATGTACACTTATATTTGATTGCTGAAAGACCTTTTATGTCCCACACTTAAAAATCAGATTCACTTAAGTAAACAAGTTCTATTTCATAAGCCTATCCTATTTTTTATATGTATGAAATGAATAAACACTGTACATAAAATAGCTTATACTTCCACTAGAGATGTTGTGATGTTCTTTTTTTTTTTTTACTTTTGAGAAGAAAAATGATACAGAATATCAGAACAGGATGATAGAAAATTAGCAATGATTCTTAGGTTGCATATTGTAATCCTGGATGTGGTCGTTCAGATTACCAGTTATAACATGAAAAACTGGCCAAGCTATTAGACATTAACTGTTCCTATAGCCTCTTTAATAAATGGTTCAGGAGGGGCTGGAGATTTGGCTCAGTGGTAGGGTGCTGGCCTACTGAGTGGAAGCCTGAGGCTGAGGCCTCAGCTTCAAAAACAACAAAATAAACCTCCACTAAATAGTTGGTGCTGGAGAAACTGGCTTTCTACATGCATAGAGTAAAACTGGACCCATGCTTGTCACCATGCACTAAAGCCAAAATGGATCAAAGATCTAATATTAAAACAGAAACACTGAATCTACTGGAAGAAAAAGTAGGTGGAGATACTGAAGACATGCAGTAGGCAGAAAGTCCATGAACAGAAAACAAACTGCACGGAAAATACTTCAAAGGACGTATAACTGGCATCAAACCTTAGTGAAAAGCATTGCAAATCAAGGTAAATCACCATCAGAGCAAAATTGGGGGATTAACAGTTATTAAAAAGAAAACAGTTCTCTCTCTCTCTCTCTCTCTCTCTCTCTCTCTCTCTCTCTCTCTCTCTCTCTCTCTTTCTCCCTCTCTTTGCATATTAGGGGTAAGCCTACAGGGCCTTACTAGTAGATCAGATTTGTAGTGATCCAATTGTTTACAGCCTCCCAAGAGCTGGGATTACAGGCGGGTGCCACCACGCCCAGTCTCAGTTGTGTCTCAGCATGCCCAGTGCGTAGAGCAGGGATGTCAGGCCTGGGGATTGAACCCCCAGCCCCTGAGTCGGCTGAGCTATTTGGCCAGCCCTTAAGAAAACAGTTTTTACAGAGCAAGACAAAAGAAAATTTTCCCTTCAAGTCCATAACATAGTGTATTTATTTATTAATTTTATGGGGTCCATAAATAGTATGTTTAATATTTAATAATAGTTATATTATCTAAGGCATATTTTTATGTTGTCATGATTTTACAAACAGTGTTGTCAATTGCACTAATTAAAACACAGACAAGGATGTGTGTGACCTGCAATGTTCCACTGTTCTTGTAGACAAGAAATATAATGAAATACAGTGTCTCCCTCCCATTGGAGAGTAAGGAAGAACAAAACTAATTTGTTCTACCAAAAATTAATTAGACACATCAGATTCAATTGTACCTGTTCCTGTGGAAGTTTGTAGCTGTTTCATATCTTATTACCAACTAAGAAAAATAAATGTGAAAAGGTCAAATGGTTAGAGAAATAATAACTATGTTATTAAGTAACATTACTAAAAATTTTAATTCATGTAAATGTGCTCTATGGCATAGTGTTTGATGATTATACAAATATGAACATTGCAAGATTCTTTCTGCGTCTGTAGGCCCAATGATGTGGAACTGGGGACATGTTCACAGAAAAAAATAAAACTTTTCCATAAAAGACTAGAGATAAGGGAAGACTAATTTTAAGCCTGTGTGTATTGTACATTGCATTTTTACAGCTTTCCAATGAATGGTCCCTTCATAGCAGTATTAGAAACAAAGACTAATCTGACAGGGGGAAGATGAAATTGTTTATGAACTAGTGTATGACAAAGATAAAATTATCAATCACAAATTATATCCAACACCAATATATGATTTAATTAAAGCAAGAGAAAATGCAGTAGAAATTAAGTCATCTTAGCTGCTATTTCTGGTATTGAGTAGACGATAGGGAAAGCATGAGTTGAAATAGAAAGAATTAGCCACCACTAAATCATTATTCCACTAAGGAATGGCAATTGTGTAGAGCGTGTTATCAGACAAGATGTGGAGTTAGATATGAAGGGATAATTATGGAAACAATTAGGAAGCCTCTCAGTACAACAGGAGATATTAAAAAGAAATAAATCTCATGAGAACAAACTGGCCTATCTGCGTTACGGTGTTTATGTGTAAGTGTGCACACATGTGCTCCTGCTAAGGGCTGCACTTGTACTCTCTCTGATTACCTCTTGTACACAGAATATTCTAATTTTCTGAAAGGGATATTGTAAAATCATTTACCAGATTGTTTTTATTTCACTGAAAACTTTGAATGACATTTGCATTGTAATCTGAGTTATCAATTCAAAGGTTTTCATTATCCATTTGGAAACCTAGTCCTTTTAAAATGAGAGAAGAGTAAAGGGAAGCATTTTATTAGATTCAAGGGCATCTGAATTAAGGTCATGATTAAGGTACCATTCATTGCCAGAATATAGAACCCTGATCTGCCATGACTTCAGCCAGGCTATATCATAGGCTTGCTATTTTTTACGGCCTCCTCAAACAGTAGATCTGCAACAGATCATAAAGCATGTAACCCTCACAGCAAAGAGGAACAAAAACTTTCCCTACTTAACAAAAATATTTGTTGAAGAAGGTATCAGAAACACAAGACACAGAAACAGATACTTGACAAACATTCCTTATCTTTATTTTTTTGCATTCCTTATCTTTAAATTCTAATAATTATATTCTCTCAACTCACTTCATCTGTACTAAGAAGATCACAAAACACAGCTTATTTATTTACATAAACCATCTCACAAAAGCATATTTTCAGAAGCTGTTGACTTGAGCCTTTTACAGTTCAGCATACTAATCTGGCTTTACATTTTATGTTTCATGGTTGAACTTTTCTGTTGGGTTGTTAAGTTCAAGTTAAAGCAAGACCTATATAGGAAAACATATAACTTTTGACATTGACAGTTCTGCTGACAATTCACTGCTATTATGGAATATTGGCCTATGTATACAACTAGTTGCTATTAGTTCCATGAGAAGAAATATTTGTACCAATAGCATTTAGAAAAATTATCATGTCTGCACTTTGTACTCTGTAAAACTACTATGAAGACAACAGTATGCATTGTATTAATTACTGCGGATGTCCTACTAACGTGTTTTGAAACTCTCATTGTTATTTCTTCTTAAAACAAAACAAAATCATGTTTTATATATAGTTATTTTAGTGAAAAGTTAATGGATTATTTCTAAATACTATATATGCATGTCAAGTCCCTTTAGGTGTACCTATATCTCTCTCTTATTCCAATTTATTTTAGAAAATCTCAGAAGGGCAAGATTGTAGGTTTCCCTCGGGTTAAGGAATTAATTCAGTCTGAGCAACTAATTAAGAAAGGAAAGCCAATTTACAGAAAAGGTAAGACTGTAACTTTTATTTTCAATACTTTTAACACATCAAACTATGAAAACATGGAGAATCAAAAGCTTTATCACTGTGGCTTGATGTAAATCTGCATTACTATAATACATACTTTGGGAGAGAATTAATTACCCAGAAACTGGCAATACATTCTTTATGTGTATTTCAAAAAAGAAATAGGAAAGCAAGAATGAACTCTGGACAAACAAGTTAATAATATTTAATCTCTGGGAAGAATCTCTACTTTTTAATCTTTTAATTTAATGCACTGCCAAGCAAAGAAACAAAGAAGGAAAGGATATGCATCTTCAAGGCAGAGATGTGCTAGAGGAAATCTATCTTTCTGAGGGCTTCAGGGAACTCCTTAATCCCTACATTGAGTAGGGATACCTCAAAAAGCTGCATCTTGATGGCGTGATATGCCAGAGAATAGAGATCAGGGCTTAAAGACTGACTAAGAGGGTGGAGATGCAGCTTGGCAGTCTACCCACCAGCCTGGCAAGCACAGGGACCCGGGTTCAATACCCTGAACTACATGTCACGTTGGCCCTGGAACCTCCGAGCTTGCTTGGCAGCCACTGGATGCCGGTGTGGTGGCCCACATCTGCAATCCCAGTGCTGTGGAGGAGGCGACAGGAGCATTGCTACCAGTCTGAGCTGTGAGGTGAGACACTAAATAAATAAATAATACTACTAAGTGAATGATTAAGGCTAAAGAAGACTGGCTGAAAGTTGAAGGAAAAGCTATGTGCACAGGACCTGTGGAGAGGGATGCTCCCCAGTTCACACATAGTCGCTGCATATGCAGTGGGGTAATCTCTGAAGCTGCACTCAGGAGGAAAATCCCAAGAACCAGGTGAAGAGCAAAGTTAGAAGACTCACTGCTTACACAGGCTTCAGCTGATACCTACTGCAGAGAAACCAGTGCCTGTGAAATACATTAGCCTTTTTATTTAAAGTTCAGGCTAACTATATTTTTAAATTCATGTCAAAAGTGTCTTTCACTCAGAATAAGGGCAACATATAAACGTTTGTAAAAGGAAGGCTTGATAAACCAAAGGTAGTCAGCCGGGAAGGCACCTGTCTGTGGCAACGCCACCAGCATTCTCGAGTAGACTGCACAGCTCTACAGCACGCCCTCCACAGAGCCCAGCTCACAGTAAAACACTGCTAGACTTGGAAGCATAGACGAATACCAAGCGCCAGTGCATGGCCCAGTGTCAACTCAAATAAACGACCAGTAGAGACCACAGGATATCGCACGTGTGGAATTAGAACAGAATGGCAGTAGAGCATTTTCACAGTGTGCTTAGCGATTCCACACTGTTGCAATGAGTGAGGGAAATGAAAATACGAAATAAAGCAAGTCGAAATTGTAGAACAGAAAAATCCAAGACATTGAGTGACTAAAACCCCTCTGGTTGTGCTATATCTGCTGAGGAAGAAACAGCAGGTGGCCTGAGGAGATATCTCGGCAGTCTAACTGCCTGCCTGGGCAGCGCAAGGACTGGGGTTCCATTCCTGTATCACATGCCATGCTAATGCTGTGCTGAGCTGGCCACCGAAACTGGGCATGGTGGCACATGGCTGTCATCCCAGGGATGGGGAGGCTGAGACAGGAGGATTCCCACGAGTCTCAACTGCTTAGGAAGACCCTGCACCAAGTACATAAATAACTATTTGTTTTAAATTTAGAACAACAAATAAGAGATGTGAGATATAATACATTATATATATGGAAAATTTCCAAACATTTGGATATTAATACAGTTCTAAATAATCTCTATAAATGTTAAAAACACAAAACCATAAGGATGGAAAGCTTTATGGAAAGTACTCCATACAAAGAGGCAAAACATAAAAAGTGTGTGAGGTGCCACTGGAGAAGTTCTCTGGGACAAATTAAGAACCTAACAACCTAATACACGCACTGCAGTAATGAAGGCCCAAACCACTGGTGCGGTGGGGGATCAAGCAGCAAAAGAAAAAGGCAAAGTAGAAGAAAGAGTAGAAATCAATTAAAGAAATATAACGAAATGATGAAATTATATGTACTAAAAGCATTTTAAGAAGTGACAAATTATTATCAAGACTGAATAAAAGAGAAGGGGCAAGAAACAGGAAAAAGAGGAGAGGCAGAAAGAGACCAAGGGGAAGGTGTGCGGAAGCCTACCGTATTTAAAATAAAAGTGATGACAGTACTAAGTACTCCATAGACAGGACACTAATTATAGGGAAAACGGTAAGCAACTGCATGCTAACAAATTCCCGTAGAAAAAATGTATTTAAAAATCCACTTACCACACCAACAAAAGAGTAAGTAAAAATTCTAAGCACATCCTTGTTCATTAAAAATATGCACCTAGATCTAGGCATGGATATCAGTCTTGATTTTTAGAAAATACTTAAGGCAACCCTCCAAAAATTCTTACAGAATATAGAGGAGGAATCTCCGATTATATAACGCTAGCCACTCCGAAACTAAAAGATGGCCAGGACATTAGAGAGAGAAGCAAAACCTAACTGATAAACCCACAACACTCCCAGCTGATGCCCCTCCTCTTCCCTCATGGCCACGTGTGCTATATTCTTTACCAAGTGTCTAAGTGGACCAGACACAGCAGACGTGCATAACAGGCAACATGCCCGGTCCAAGTGGGATGCCCCAAAGGAATGCCCGTTCACTGGTCTTTGAAAATCATTCAGTATAATTCATTGTGTTAACTTCAAAGAAGAAAGAACTCTCTGGGTTGAATTTATTCAGAAAAAAAGAATTTCACAACAATAAAATGAATAAAAGAACTTAGGAGAGTCACAAGCTATAAAGGCAGTGTGAAACCCTGTGTAACACTTGCAAGGGCAGTTACAAAGCTCATTCATCAGACCATAACAAAGTATACACCAAATGTTGAGGAAATATTTAACAACACTTGTGTAAGATCTCACACTGAATACCACAAAATACTGCTGCAAAACAGTAAAGCAAGCCAGGCGTGGTGGCACACACCTGTAATCGCAGCACTCGGGAGGCTGAAGCAGGAGGATCAGTGTGGGTTCGAGACCAGCCTGGGCTACAAAAGTGAGCTCAAGGCTAGCTTGAACTGCATAACAAGTCCCTGTCTCAAAAAGATAAAAAACAAAACAAACAAACAAACAAACAAAAAAACCCAAAATAAAAACCCAGTAAAGCAGACTTCTGTAATGAAAAAGTAGAGCCTGCTCCCGGACAGAAGAACTCTCAGTTAACATGTTTACCAAATATGGTAGGTAGGCCCACTGCATTTTCAATCACAATTTCACCATATTTCTATCGAAATTGGCGAACTGGTTTTAAACATAGTATGTATGAAAGGGCAGAAGGCCAGTGGGAATCGAAACAGTTCTGCAGAAGGAAATGAGGAAAGAGGCTGGGGATTTGGCTCAGGTTTGGTCCCCAGCACCAAACAAACAAACAAACAAACAAATAAATAAATAAATAAATAAATGAAAATGAGGGAGTAGTCATATTACCTGATTTCAATCACTACCACAAGCAACAGTAATCAAGACCATGTGGTTTGGCTGATAAACAAATAAAAACATGGATCCAGAAATGGTCCACATGTATCTGATTAACTAAAGTAAAATGTATTCTCAATAGATGCTGTCTCTATAACTCAACATACATACGAAAATGCACAAAACTCAAGCCACATATAATTAATTTAAAATGAATTATAGGCTTAATTATAAAAGCTGAAATTATAAATCTTGCAAAGGAAAATAAAAACATGCTCTCATTTTCTACTGGCAAACAATAAAGCAATAAGCAGGCAAGGAAAAAATGGTCCTGTTCATCGCAAGACACTAATAAGAAAACAAATCAGGAAACCACATACTACAAACAATATAGCACGTATCAAAGTATTTGTATTCAGAGTGTATAAGCAACTCAGAATTGACAAGTCAAAGACATGAACAATTTACAAAAGAAATCGTGTGAGTGGGTCCAGGAATACTTGTGAAGTTATGCAGCGTTACTAAGTTACATTCACAAGGAACTACTTTCTAGATCTGCTAGAATGGTTAAGCTTACCAAGACAGGCTACATCAAAAGTGGATGATAGTGCAGAGAAATTGCAAGTCTCTTACTTTGGGGAGCATAAAATTCCACAATTTGAAAATCGTTCAGCAATTTCTTAGGGAGGCCAACTACACCATCCTGATGGCCAGAAATTCTTCTCCTGTATTTTTCTCTGGGAGAAATGGAAATATGCGTCGTCCCTTCAGATGCTAACCCTCAAATGGGCACTCTGAGGAGAACAGTAGATGAGCCCGATAGGGCGTGCTCATGCAACTGAATACCACTTGGCAACAAAGCACACAAGCTGCATAATGCACTCGGGGTGAATCACTGAACAATTTAAACCCAGTGAAGGAAACCAGACATAAAATACCACACTCTGCATAATTCCATTGATATACATTTCAAAAACAGACAAATATAATCTGGTATAATAGGACATGATTTTGTGCAGTGGTGGTAGCATATTCTGTATAAATTTCTTTTTTGAGATAGTTTATGTAGATTGCCAAGTTTTTTGTTTTGTTTTGGTTTGGTTTTTGTTTTTTTGGTCTGGTGCTAGTTAATTTTTGACTTTTTTTTCTGAATAAGTTTAAGCATATAGGGTTAGATTTCACAAAGTGTTTCAGTAATCCTCATTTTCTATATTTTATGCCACCAAAATTACTAATAGAAACATGTTAAAATACTTTTAAACTAGCCTTCGGCAGTTAACTTAGTTATTATAGTTGTAAGACTTGGGGAACTCTTAAGAAAATGTCAGATACAGAAGTTACTTTTTTTGTAATATAGGTCTTGCTTTATCTTGGTCTTAACCATCCAGCAGAAAAGTCCAACCATGAGGTACAAAAAGAAATGCTATATTAATATGCTGAGCTGTAAAAGATTCAAGTCAACAGCCTCAGGTAATGCCAGATGAGCTGATAATCCACTACAGTTATGGACTATTGGACTAAATACACAGCTACTTTCTCTGTGCAATGAAAAGAAAGATCTGTACTAATGATGTTTAGACAAGAAATCATGCCTGCCTCGTACTCTGCACAACTATGGGGAAGAGAACAATATACAATGTGTTAGGTATTATTTTTTTTTAATGGCCGTAGCATGTGGTTCCGGCGATCATACCACGGTCCCTGTGACCACCTAAGCTTGCCTAAGCAGGTACTTTAGACCACTGAGCCATCCTGCCAGCCCTGCAATGTATTAATTATTGTAAAAAATAAAAAAGAATATGAGAAATCATACCAATCATTTTTTGTAGAAATCCTAGTCATTGAACTCGTCTGCATTTATGTTTGCTCGTCTATCATAAATATATATCCACAGTTAGGTTATAGATTACAAAAAACATCTGTCTTGGGGTCAAATGACTGATAGTAGCGCACAGACCACACAGATTGATACTCACCAATTATTATTGGCTGTGGGTCACTTTTTACTCCAACCCCTGCATTGGTACTAGCTGCGACTTCCACCCGGTACTGAATGCCTGGGAATAGTCCGCCAATTATTACGGATCGAACTGCAGCATCGACGGTTTTGTTGATGTGAAATCGAGTTTCATTTCCTAGACACCAGATCTACAGAAATAGAAAATGAAAGCAAGTCATCATGAAACATCCTTTCTAGCTATATAATTGTCAGAGTTTGGGGGTCTTAATGAAGTGTTTTGCAAATAGCACTTTCTAAAGTGAAAACCAAAGCGCATTGGCATGTGTGTGGCCCATTTGTGTGTGTGTGTGTGTGTGTGTGTGTGTGTGTGTGTGTGTAATGAAGAATAAAAAGGAAGATAAAACTTTGCTATGTTCATTTCTATCTATGAGCACTGCATCTTCAAAATGAATAACTTAAAGGACACAGCAGTTCCTTAGCTCAATATGGAAATCAGCGTTTGGTTACAACTAGCTTTCTGGTATGACTAAAGCACATGATCATTTCTATATTTTTATCAGAATTTATTGCTCAAGTGATGTACTGTAAACATGGCAATCATGAATTAAAATATCTAAGTATATATGTGTATATCTGAGTAATATACAGTGCATATAAATAGATGCTAATTTATACAGGAGTAGTTAAGAGTCCTTTAGGTCAAGATTAATTGACCTAAATTATAGATATTCGCTAAATTAAATTAAAACCAACAATTTCATTTACACTAATAAATCTGTACACATAGAAGAACAAGGTGAAAGAAAGTCTGTAGAGACAGATGTTAAAGTAGCTAGGCTCTGATTCCAAATATACATTAAATTTTAGATACATTTTCTTTTTGTGTGTGTGCAGGGTCTCACTACACAGCTAAAACTCATGGAGATCCTCCTGTTTCCTGCCTCCCAAGTGCTGGGATTACAGGTGCATACCAGCATGTCTGCACTCCATCGCCAGCGCAGCAAGCCTGATGGCGGGGGCGGTGGGCCATGTGGTGCCAGGGATTGAATCCTGGCCCCTGAGCTGCCCTATGCAAGCTTCCCTAAGTAATCTCAGTCCACTGAGCTACACTGCCAGTCCTTTTAGGTACATTTTCTGCAGGAATATGGTAATCTGCATCCTGTAAGATGATTAGGAACAGAATTCTTGTTTCTTTGTATTTGTAGTATAGATATAATCTATTGAGAGACATGTGTACAGAAATACATTTGCTTCTAAAGCAGATAAGCTCCTGAAAGTCTTTCAGCAAAATTATTTCTATGGATCATGTTTCCTTTATTTAGATATATCTTTGCTCTTATTCAAAAAATACTTAACTCTCACCAAGTATACACTGGTACCAGACTATGGCTGGCTTATCATGAGTGAGAAATTTGGGAATTTATAAAGTTTAATTATGTAAGAAAGTTAAATGACTATCTACTTAAATAGAAGGTTAGGATATTTAGTCCTGGGTGGGAAAAACGTAAATTTT
This sequence comes from Myocastor coypus, assembly GCA_004027025.1. NCBI lineage: Eukaryota > Metazoa > Chordata > Mammalia > Rodentia > Myocastoridae > Myocastor > Myocastor coypus. The sequence continues at coordinate 123,086 of PVJA010000137.1, read as the reverse complement.
TAACTTCATTTAAAGACACCCACTACCCCCACCCCCACACACTGGTCACACAGTGGTTAATATTTTACTGAGCAAGCAATGTTGGAACACTTGTAAAACTTTACAGTCTATGTAACTACGCTATCATAAAGGCATTGATTCTTAGACTTTTTGACCATATGTGGCAGGTAAGCTTAATGATTAACTTGATTGGTGTAGAAACCACCTGGGTAATTAGTAATGCCCAATTCTAACTCTGGGCTGGTGACAGAGGCCCCACCTTGGGTGCTTTGTGCCTTCAGGAGCCTGTCTCTTCACGGTGGTTTTCCCACTCTGTCAGGAGCTAGGCAGATTTGCTCCGCTGTATCCAGGATGGCAGGTGCTTCCCTGGGGCCCGGGCAAGCATGGCCTGCATCCCTTTAAATTGCAAAGCCAGACTAAACTTTCCGACTTTAAACGACAAGCATTAGAAGTAATTATTTTCTTTTTTTTCTGTTAGCATTTACTTTACATTTTAAATTCAATTTTATTTTATTTTGAAGAGTAAAAACAGAAGCAAAAACAAATAGAAAAGACAGAAATAGGATAACAAACTTTTCAATTAAAGGATTTAAAATGACTTTTTAAAGAAGACAAAGAAAAAGTGAAGGTTTCTTGAAAGCAGGCATTAATATTCAATTATTTGTCCAATCTTGTGTAACTGTGTCTGTGAATCTGAGCAACAGATTTATAAACTGTCATGGTTTGTGTGTATTTATCCTCCCAAAGCCTCATACAGTCACTGAGACGCCATTCCATACTTTGTGATTAGCATCTAAGGCTAGGATTAATGGGTTTGAACTGTGCTGGGATTACAGGTCTGAGTAGCGCTGGGACTATGGGTCTGAGTAGCGCTGGGACTATGGCTCTGAGTAGCGCT
>PVJA010000137.1:9861-122088 GCA_004027025.1 Myocastor coypus | reverse complement strand
ACTATGGGTCTGGGTTCTGGTGGGAGTATGAGTCTGAGTTCACCACCCAGCCCGGGCAGAGAGCCTGAGGCAACATAAGAGAGACGGAGAGTCAGACTCGCTCTCTGCTGCCACTGTCGCTGCTGCTCCTCCCTTTGCCCTTGCTGTGTCACTGCCTTCTGTGCCCATGAGCTGCTGCCCTCTGCCATGTGCCCCTCTGCCTTGGAGCCAGCTGAGTGTAGACTGAAACCTCCACTAACTGAGCTAAATAAACCTTCCCTTCCTTTATTTTGAGTGTCAGGTATTTGTCCCAGCAAGAAAAGAAGAGTAATTGAGACACTAACCTATTGTGTGTGTTTATAACGTGATGAACAAGTTCAAACTGAACACTTATATACTGAGGCCACCCATTTGCTACATTGATTTAAATTTAATAAGACTTATTGCAAATGTAGTTGTTAGGCTGGCAAGGTAGCTCAGCAGACTGACCACCCACATAGGCAAGCTCTGGGGCCAGATGCCCAGCACTGTGAGCTGTGCGAGTCCCACCCCCGGGCACACTGAGCCAGCCAAATCTACCGGGTGTGGTGGCACATGGCTGGACACCTGATATATGAAAAAATTATATATATATATATATATATATATACACACACATATATATGTATATATATTAGATATTGTTTTAGAAAGACAGTTGAGCATTCAAATTTGAATGAAAATATTCATCTTAATTTCATATACAAGGTGGGTTTTTAAGTTAAGGTGGGAAAACTATTTCTCTGTTATATTAAATCTGTCCAGTAAGTTATTTACAGAAGACTACAAATATTTCCTAAAAGTAAAATAAAAAAACAAAAACAAAATATAGTTTTACAAACTTTTCAAGCTTACTTTGAAAGTGGGAGTATTAATCTAAACAGAGCACAATTAAGCTATTATTGTAAAAGTTGCACATGTTCTGTCTTGAACATCAATGACAGTGATAGCCAATGGATGTATACTATTTCTAAGCCACAATAAATCCACACAGCTGAAAATAAAAAGAATAATTTTTTTGTTAAGTTGTTTTTTAAATGCTGTTTCAATGTCATCTTCTTTTAACTCAAGGGAAATATACTTACACAACTTCAATAAATAGATAAAAGCAGCATAAAGACTGGGAGTTGTCAATGGTAGCACCTATCTCGACAGCACCACCAACTCTCAAAATATCAAAGTATATCTTTTATTTGTTTTTGTGAGAACCCAGTGTCAAACTGCTCTGAAGTCTCTTGCAGAGAATTCTACACTTGTCTTAGCTGAGCCGCTGAGAAGCGATTCTTAACATTCTAATGACAACCGCCGCTTCTCCGGGAGGGCTTCAGTCTTCCCACCCTCGTCCTCACCTCTAAATCCTTGAGGTCTCTGAAACGTGCTCTTCAGAAAAAAGCCTTCACTGTAATGGCTCAGTGGTCCAAGTCAGGCTGGGTGTACCCCTCTGCACCCCAGTGGGCATTTCCTGGCCTGTCGGATACAGCTAGCGTCACTTGGCCCTTAACCTGAGTCCGTGTCCAAGCCTTGCACGCACCCCGCGGAAGTGTCCCCGGCGAGCCTTCATTGGTCTTCATCAGGGCCTACCTTGTACTCTTGGATAATGCCGTTCTGATGGTCCGGGGGCGGAGGGTCCCAGGAAACGCTGATGCTCGTGGTGTTGTTGCTTCCAACGGTTAGCACTGTGACGGACTGTGGAGGGGCGCTCGGGGCTGCAGGGAAGCGCAGAGAGCACACAGACCGTGAGTCTCCCCGCCCATCACCGTCCTCCCAGCACGTGAAGGGCAGGCCAGACAGAGGAGACGCTGGCTTCCTCCACGCCGCGTCTTTCCGTGTGGCTCGTCTTTCACTGCAGCAGCTTTTTGAAACTCAGCGCATACTGACCAGCGAGTATAACAGGGGTTCTAATATGCATTGCAAACAGAGTGAACAGCTAACATTCTTTTCTTTTTAATTTTTAATTTTATTTTTATTTTTTCTTCTTTCAGAACTTTTTGTTTGTTTATTTACTTATTTTTATGGCCGGCTCAGCCTGCCCTGAGGCACAGCATGTGGTGCCGAGGATCGAACCGCGGTCTCTGCAGCCCCCTCAGCTTTCCTAAGTAGGCGCTTTAGACCACTGAGCCATCCTGCCAGGTCCCAGAACAGCTAACATTCTAATGAGTGTTTTTATAGGGCCAGCACAAGCTAAATGTCAGATTTAATCCTCATAATAACTACAAGAGTTAAAACAACTCTTACCTTGGTTTTACAGATGAACAAATGGGCTACAGTAAAAAATTTATCTACATGGAGCAGAAAGTCAGAATTTGAACCCAGGAATGTCTGATTCTTGAACTTTGATTACTTAAACACTAATGAAATATTTCTAAAGCACGAAATGATAATAATAACAATGATCATTTCTAAACAAGAGTACTTTGAGAGGATCGATCTCTGAATTTCACCAGGTACTATTTTTGAATGGTGGCATTATCAACAATCTTTTTTTTTTTTTGTATTGTTTTCTAAATGCAGAGAGAAACATGAATATAAATTTTGCCAACAAAGAAAAACAATTCTTTCCACATAGGGAGTAATAATTGCTATAATGTGATTCATAACTTAAAATTTAAAATTTACTCTATATGGCTTGGCAAGGAATTCTAATGATGGAAATGAAAACAGGTTTATGTTGGGTCAAATGTGAAATGGGCAGATTTTGATCTCCTACAGTAATTTCTTTCTTTTATAGCTTCTCTTATAGCTAATTAAAACCATACTGAGAAAAAAATGTGTGAGAAGCCATTTCTGGTTTTAGACTCCAGTGCTGTCCATCCGGTTTCTCTGACAGCAAGGAAATACTAATTTTGCTTAAAAAACAAATCATGGAATTTCCATCGGCCTCTGCATCTAAACCGAACAGAGAAAGTACAATCACAGTCCCTTACAAAAGCCTCCTTTTCAGTTAAAGCAATCAATTTTGTGACATTAAATATTGTGACGTTAAACTATGAATTCTTTCATAACTCTATATAGTTTAGTCCCTTGAAAATGACCCAAATATGAGAAAGAATACTTTAATGGCCTGTTGATAAGGTCTGTCTGTTTGCTAAGTTTATCATGACATATTCCATTGAGATATAACCATGTTTGCCTTATAATAGAAAACCTACCCAGATAGAGACTAACACAATTTATTTCTCACTATTTTTTCTATGTGACAATGTTGCATCAAAACAATGACACAATGATATAAATCTGACTACTGGTCTACCTACCAGCCTTTTAGCTGGACAATACTAAAAAATAACACTTTTGAAAGTGGCCTTCCATGTTCCTTACTGCGGGCTTGCTGAGCGCACAGGGCCTGCTTCCCGACAGGCCATTTATTCCAGCACTCAGCTTCTCCCTGCACCTACGGAAGCACCCCCATCACTGCTCAGTGACCCCAGATAGGGCCCTGCTGAGGGCCGCTGGCCACCTCCGAGAGGCTGCCGCCGAAGTCAGAAATGACTGTGTGCGGAAAGGCAACAAACGTCTCCTCCAGAGGAGAGGTCTGACAGCAGTGGTGCGACAGATTTTTGGAAAAAAGCTTCAAATATAACCTTCCGTATTAAAGTCATCTTCCCTAGTAATGAGCACTACCAACGTGCAACGTAAGAGCCATTTCAACAGTGCATAAAGCATTATTAATTCTTTTTACTAATTTGTTTCTTTTCTTTACATACCCTAAACTAATGTAATGACACTTTCAAAGCTATGCCTTCCCTTTCTGTCAGTACAGTACGATGTACTGTAAAGCAATGTGAAGATACTATTTTGCTGTGTACAGAAATGTGTAACTTTAAACTCTTGGTCAACCCTGAATATCTATGGGTTATATTTTCTTACCACTATCTTAAGTAGTTTTGCACAAAATATGTTTTCCTGTCCATCCTTCGGGTGCCAGGTAGGACACATCTAAGGAAAGGCTTTGTATGCAAAATATACACAGAGCAATAGTGAAGGCACAACGGAGGATGGCAGTGTTTGCTCACATTTTCTTTTCTTTGCTGGAAATCGGGCGCGGGACTGCCAAATGCACCACACAGCCACCCACTAGTTTTTATTTATTTATTTTTTAATGTTGAGACCACTAACTTACTAAGTTACTAAATGGTAGTCCTCCTCCCTCAGCTTCCCAGAGTGCTGAGCTTACAGACGTGCACCACCATGCCTAGCGCTGCCTTATCTTACATTGCCGTGGCATGATTGGGCGCCCCTTGAGGAAAGAGGATGCGAGAAAATGGGCTGCTTGAACCCTTATTCATCTTGGTAGCTCGGGGGCTGACTTTCAAATCTTCCAAACATGAGTGAGGGTGAAGGAACCCTGCCATAAAAAGCCATGGGAAACATGCAAGTCGCTTAGCAAATTAGAAATCATGGGTCGGACAGGCAATATCTGTGGTGAAAGACCATGTCGTGCTTTACTAAAACAAGAAAAGAGCCGTTTCAGTGAATAGTTCTCATTCCTGGGCATTCTACAGCCTGTCCATTGCTGAAGCTACTACATTTACGTTATAAAAAACCTAATCAAACATGAAACACAAAGTACCGAATGTGAGATTTGGGGCAATGTCTACAATTCAAGCCCAGCGTCATTTTCTTTACTCGGGTAGTCACTGGGAGGGAGCATCATATTTCAGTGTCTTCAGGACAGAAGGTGGCAAGGATGGATCCTGGACTCACCTTTAGGGGATCTCGTTCTAGGCATGCAAGAAAACTGATAACCTGGAACTCTAGCAGGCCCTGGTTTAATCGTGGTATAAGTTTGGTTCCCTTGTAAATTTCCCACACTTACCTTCTTCTGTAGTACGGACCGTTTTAGATTCACTGTCCATTCCTTGGAACTCATTAAAGTAAGGTCGAACTTTGATCTCGTAAGTCGCCCCCCTTTTCAGATTGGCTACCACCGCGCTGCGCTCCGTGGGGACCTTGGCGTCCACGTTCTGCCACAGAGAGGAAGCCTGCAGCCCTGATGTCTGACGATACAGGATCCGGTAGCCTTGGATGAACTGGGGCTGGCGATCCACCTGCCGCAGAGCAAAGGCCGAGTGAGACCGCAGGCAAGGGCGGCCAACTCGGCAGGGCCGGCCTCTGCTCCTGTCCCATTTCGGCCCTTGGGACCCGAGCCAGAGCGATGCAGCACTGTTTTATTGGTCCCTCTGCTTCTAATCATCTCTTGAATTCAAAATTGCATTGCTTCTGAACTGATTTATAAAACAAAGAATGTAACAACTCTGGATTGTGTTCAATACCTGACAGCATCTGTGATGCCTAGTTACTTCAGATTCATGGGGTTACACAATAGCCTGTCATTTACCACACCTATCAAATACATGTCGGCAAATTTCTCATTTGCTTGACCTTTCCTTCCTTTTAGAAAATCTAAAAATCTCTCTTTTTTGTAGTTTTTTAAAATTTTATTTTTATGTGCCGTGTGCCATTTGTCGAAGATTTCAACTCGCGTCCCTCAGCCATTCACCAACACCTGCACTTACCCAAACACATTTTTTTTTTCCTACTAGGGGCTTGGAATTCCGCTAAGCTCTGGAGACAACACAGACGGCAATACTAGAGGCAGGGTTTCCTCGTGTGGTGCTCAGTGTCCAAGAGAAAGTTGGGGGTCCGCTTATCATCACTTGAACCACTGTCAAGTTGCAATCTTAGAAATTAGGCAAAAGCCAATTTTGAATGGGATGGACCAGAAAGTAGAAGGTTTATGCTGGAGAAAAGCTGAGGGGTCGGGATGGGGACCTGAAGAGCCCAGCGGTTGTGCCACCCACAGAAAGGCACTGGATAACAAGGAGGAAATGGGGGCTGAGCAGGAAAAGCCCCTGTGGCTCAAGAAGCCACAGAGAGAGGTTAACACGGGGAAGCTAGCGCAGCTGTACAACATGCATGGAAAGTTTATAGTCATGACCAAGTGTTCAACAAGAAACTGAGATTTTTTTTTTAACTTCTTCAAGAATCTGCCTGCTCTTTTCCTTTCATGCTGGGTCTTTCTATGTCATCTGCTCTGGCATAGAATTTGTGGCAATCTTGCCTCAGCCTCCAAGCTTGAGATGGCAAATCTTCACTACCATGCCTAGAAAGCTCTCCTCTTGACCTAGCAGCATTCTTACCTATGCATTTAAGTGACAGCAGCTAGTTCAATGACAGTGTGAGACTTTAAACGGAAATGCACATTAAATACATTTGTATATGCATTCTGGTGAGTTACAAATGCATAGAAGACTTATATGTGATTAAATATGATACATGGCACATGGTCTTTCACACAGGTGCTATATTATCTTATAGTTTTATAGTTGTTTTATCTTGAAGGAGAAAATGGCTTTTCTGGATAGGTTTGGAATGCTTTTTGTCCCTAGCAGTACGCAGCTTACACAGCACTTCGCCTTATTAGCACCCCATGCAAAGTTCAGTAGAAATGTTCCAAGAAGCCTTAAGCTTGACACATTTCACTATTAAATAAAATATAAATGATAATGGAAAAGTAAAATTATCTAATTTCAACGCAGTTGCAGAGAAAAACGAAACAGAAAAAGTAAAGTTGTAGGCACTTATTTATTTTCTTTATCCAACTGTCAGCATACCACAAATAACAGGTATTATTTAGTGTGTTAATTTCTAATGTTTTTAGTCATGACATTGTTTCATTAACACTAAATGTAGGCAGCAAATCAATAACTATCAGATTAAGATATCTGCTTTATTATGTTAAAGTGTAGAATGTCAAGGAAAATACGGTGGAACAAAAGAGTGTTTTTTTGCACATGTAGGATGTCCAAGCTGAAAGAAAACTTCATGAAGGCTACAAAGATGAGGGTTTTTCTAATGTAGCTAATTTTAAACTTTTCAGTGAGTTTCAACAATGGGAATTCCTTCCCAATCTGAGAGCTTTCTAACCAAAGATTTTCAGAAATTAGGATTTGTACAAAGCTATACAAATAAAAGGCCTTTTTGGGTTTACCATGGAAGCTCGTGGTCTTTCTATTGTGTCTACACACCCATGTTGGTGTCCAGTTTTACAAGCAGTTGTTCTAACATTAAAACATAAGACAACATAACAGCAAAAACTTATATTTATGAGAACCAAAGAGAAATGCCTTTCATCAAACCTGTCAGAGTTCAAAACATTTCTTGCAACATATGTTAAAACAACATTAAGCCTACATTTTATAAACTTCTTTGCATTTGCTTTAAGTGAATTTATATACTGCAAGAAAGACATAACTCACAATAATAGCTTGTTAATACTGAAAGAATCAAGCTGTGTTTTAAAGAAGAACATTAAGCAGCTGTTTCCAGATGAAGGGAGTCTGTAAATCAGGGTAAATTGGTTTTATCCATGTTTGGCTTTCATTAATTAAGTGTTTTAGGGACTTCACAAAGCGGATGTTTACTGCGCAGAACAGCCTTGCTCACTCCAGTGAGCCCTGCCTCCAATGAGGACATAGTAATGGCCTACTTAATAACTAAGCCGTTGGACTTAATTTGGTGCACGGCCTGGCATTTTTGGGGAGAGGAAATGTGTTGTCACACATGGAAATGAAAAGGAAAAGGCTGCATATTCCTGTACAATGTGCAGACTTTTTGGATACCTGTTTGGTACCACTGACTTTTGGAGCTCATTTGGACAGTTTAGTGCTATGCCTCTTACCGGGTTCATCAATAACGTAGTTACAGGGACGATGTTCTTTTGGAGTTGACTACAGAGGCTTGCCTCGGATTCTTCAGTTTATACAACTTTTGATAATTAGTGATTTTTGAAATGTCAGTGGAAGAGAACTTTCCAAAGGCAAGTCTGTGATAACAGCTCTTCACACTTTCTGTCATAAGGCCTGTACTTCAACTGCAGTGTGGTCTGCTGAACTTTCTGAGCCTCAGTATATTTAATTTTGTCAGATAATGCCTACAGCAAAAAAGGCTCAGAAATAAGTGCTTCATTTAGGTGAAAGAATGTTGCAAACTGTAGAAATATGCAATGATAAAGCTTTTCTTTGTGAAAGAAGGGACACACAGGCTCGGAGCAGAGAGGTCCGTCAACTAGACACCTGCCTGGCAAAGCAAGGACTCAGGTTGGATCCTCAGCATCAAATGCGCACCAACCCAGGAGCCCCTGGCGCTCCATGATGGGCACTTGGAGGAGGCGTGGTGGCTCATGCCTGTAATTCAGTGCTGGAGGGGCTGAAACAGCAGTCTCATTGTGAGTCTGAGCTGGGTAGCAAGACCCAATACAAAACAAATAAATATATGTATATATTTTTAAACACATAAGAAAAAAAGGGACATGGAAAACAGAGAGGAAGGGATGGCAGTATAGCTCAACGATTAAGCACTTCCTTAGTGAAGCGCAGGGGCCACGGTTTGATTCCTGGCTCCACCTGCCACTCCGCTTGCTCTTGGGCAAGCTGAGCTGGCAATGGAGTCTGGGTGTGGTGGTGTGTGCCAGTAATCCCAGCGCTTGGGAGGCAGGAAACAGGACGATCACTATGAGTCAGAGCTGCATAGTGAGACCCTGCAAACAAACAAACAAAAACAAAGAAAGGAAGAAAACAAGGAGGAAAATCCTATGTACTCTTCATATTAACATTGTAACCAAAAATTTTAAGTGAAATGCGCAATAGTGTTCTTTCTAATTTACCAAATAAGACTTAATCAAGAAAGCTTATTTGAACAAAAATATTGTAATGCATTTTCTTTGATGAGTGAAGCTGCTGAATGATTTATGTACTTATTTAGAAGAGTAAAACCAATAAAAAAGATGTCATTTCGAAACAAGATAGGAGAGTGACAATGGTTAGCTCCTTGCTTATCGGTATCTTCAGAGTAGATCCTCAGAGTACAAGATGCAGGCAAGAAAAAATTGTCAAATGATACATGCACAAGCCACAGAATGACATAAAAAACAACAAAACAACAACAGAAAAAAAAAATTCCTTTCAAACTTCATGAAATTACCAATCTGGGATTCTTTTAGTTTTTGAACAAAAATTAAAACTACAAACAAACAAGTGAAAGAATACACAAAATATTCATTTTGAGGAAATGACTTGCTGTTATTTTCTTTTTTTTTTTTTTTTTTCGGAACTTGGGATGGAACTCAGGTCCTTACATTTGCTAGGCAATGCTTACTCTACTGAGCTATCTCCTTAATCCATTATTTTCTTTAGTATACAAATATTTCTTATAATTTTCACCTATCCTTCATAACAAAATCTACTTTTGAGAAAGAATCCACTGCTGATTTTATTGCTTTAATTTTAGCTGTGGAGGCAAATTGCTTCTCTGGTACAGATGTCCTGTTTTTGTTTTTGTTTTTTTCTGGGACTGGGGTTTGAACTCATGACCTTGCACTTGCCAGGCAGGCACTTGTGCCACACAGCTATCTCCACAGCCCCCTGTATTTTTGATCCTTAAATCCAACAGATCTTGAGTTAGCCTCATAAGCTGAAGTCAAATCTATATCTGTATCTGTATCTGTGTCTGTATCTGTATCTATCTATCTATAAAATTGAAAATGTATGAGAATAAAATACAATTCCATTGACAACTGCACCCACACCCGACCTGACTTGATTCCATTAAACCTAACCTCTCTCAGAGAATCCTATCTCATGCAATGAAGAACTCATAAGGAATTACAACATGTGACAATAGGAGTCCCTTAGGCTTTTGAAACAGTAATGAAGGGGTACAGAGTGATTGACATGATCTCTGCCTCAGAAAAATACTTACACAGTATTTCATACTAAGCACTGGGCTCTGCATAAACCAGCATTGTCCTTCGAGTCACAGACATCACGACCTCTGAGGGAGATAGACATGTGATCTATGCAAGTTATTTAGGGACAGAAAAGTGTTATGATTTGTGTCTAGTTGTCCCCTCAAAGCCTCATGTAGTCATGGGGTAGGGACTCCTAGAAATTGAGACTAACTCGTGATTATGTGTTTTAGTACTGCTAAGGTTATGGGTGTGGTCTGAGGTAGATATCCTGAGATAGAGAGCCAGAATGGAATAGAGGAGAGACAGAAACAGACTCTCTCTCTGTTGCCTCTGTTGGTCTCTGGTCCCCTGGATGGTCGCTTGCTTCTGTCGCAGTTATTGCTGTTCTACTGCCATGACCTGGATGCTTTCTGCTCTGTTTCACTCAGCCTTGGGGTAACTGAATATGGACTGAAAGCTCCAGTAACTGAGCTAAATAAACCTTTCCTTCCTTCATTCTGGGTGTTGGGTATTTGTCCCAGCAATGAGAGAAGAGTAACTAAGACAAAGAGTATGGCTTGTTTTCTTGAAAAAATAGTCATCTTATTAGCATGGATTTTTCATCTAACCTGATATACTTGTAACTGCAGTGAACCTTAAAGGGATTAACATTATAAACATAATGACTTGGAGTCTTAGCCAAACATTTCCCTCATTTAGAGTCCCTTAAAAGAAAAAACCTGTTTCAAATGTCAAATAGAGCAAACAACATGCTTTCAATTTAGATTAAGAAAGAAAAATCTGTGGAGAAAGACACTATTATTTTCTTGTTTGGGTGTTATTATTTTGTTTTGTTTTGTTTTTTAACATAGTCCAAGGTGCTGAGAAAAAGAAAATGCACAGCAAATATAATCCTGACTGTGCCAGTGGAATATTGATAAGAGAATTGTGTTCCTTTCATAATAACAAAAGGATGCAGATTACTGCTAAACATATACAGCAAGAGAATGCAAAATATTTAAATGATTTTAGAAACATTGTATTCCCAACTAATCAGTATAAGCTTAGTCTTATTTTTATTAAATAATTAATTACCCCAAACAAGACAGACATAATTATATATACTTTCTACATGAATGTCATAATTAAAGTAGAAATTCTTCCACCTAGGCCTTTTCAAATGTATATATATATATATATATATATATATATATATATATATATATATGTGTGTGTGTGTGTGTGTGTGTGTGTGTGCATTTCTCAATAAACAGAGGACTTGGAGAAATTGTAAGTTTGTATTGTATTCGTATATGTCTCTTTAGTCCTTAAGGATATATATGCAAGAAAGAGAACTTGTCCATAAATGAAAAGCTGTTGTTAATGTTAATGTATTAGTCAGAGAATAACATCATTGGTCTTCTTTCACACACATATTACTATTTTCTGCTATAATATTGTTCATGTACTATTATTTTTACTATACTAGCTAACATCTGATAAGATGTATTTGTATTCTGACACAGTTAATATTCCATAACAAATGAATTTTCCTAATATATGACAATATCTATTTATTTCATAATGTCTTCTAACTTCTGATTATGTATAACAAATTATTAAAAATGCATAACTTGTGTTTTTTTTTTTTTTTTTTGTCTTTTTGAGACAGGGTCTCCCTATGCAGTTCAGGCTGGCCTTGAGCTCATTTTTGTAGCCCAGGCTGGTCTCGAACTCACACTGATCCTCCTGTCTCAGCCTCCCAAGTGCTGAGATTACAGGCGTGAGCCACCACGCCTGGCGCATAACTTGTTTTGAGTCTATTTCATGAGGATTAAGAATGTACAGATAATTCATTTAAATATACAACATAAATTTATAAAAATTAAAATATTTTGTCCTTTCAACTATGCCATCAGAAAAAATACAAATTAGCAATAATTGTAAATTGTTTTTCTAGTAAATAGCGCATCTAAGATATAAAGAATCTCCACAAGTCTAAGATGACAAATAAATAATCTAACTTGAAAACTGACAAATAATTTGAATAACTATTTCTGTAAAAAACGCAAAATGCCTGATAAGCAAGTGAAAAGACGAACATCCGTAGTTATTAAATAGATACAAACCAAAGTCACAGTGATCTTGCACTGCACGTTTGGATTGCTACAAGCAAACCCAGAGTTGATATTGATGAGGATGGAAGGTCGGGCCACAGAGCTGAGCGAGGTGACACTGGAAAGTGAGCACTTTGCAGTTTGGATGAAAAATGAGGCAGTCACTGTCATCCTTTGGCAGGTCAATAAAATATCAAGCAGGGGCATTATGGTTTGTGTCGGGTTGTCCCCCAAAGCCTCATGCGGTCATGGGGAAGACTTCTAGACTTGGTGATTAATTCATGATCCGGTGCTGGGATTGAGGGTGTGAGTGCTGCTGGCATGGCATTGCGGCTGGCTGTGAGTGCTACACCTGGCCCGGGCCAGCCAGCCCGAGCGCTACACGGGGGAGACCGATTTGCTCTCTGTAGCCACGGTGCTGCTCCTCGCACTTTCCCTTGGCCCCACCGTGCACTGCTGCTCTCTGCCATGTGCCACTCTGCCTTGGGGCCAGCTCAGAAGGGACTGCAACCTCCGCTGACTGTGAGCCAAAGAAACCTTCCCTGCCTTCGTTTTGGGTGTTGCGTATCTGTCCCAGCAAGAGAAAAGAGTAACTGAATCAAAGAATGATATGATTTGACAGTGTTTCAATGTATAAAGTTGAAATGAGACTGTATGTCTACATAACAAAGTCTCGTGGCGGCAGGGTACATAGTACCCAAAGTTGAAGGAACTGAGATGCCCTTCAAGGGAGAAGAGGGCATAGCTCTGTGTGCCCGCGGCGTAACTTGGAGAACTGCACTGCGATTTCCGGTAGCCTATGGAAAGGAGCAGTTAATACTTGAATTGTTTTTGTCTTCTCAATTTTTTCCTCTTCTTAATTGCTCAGAACATTTTGTAACTTCATTTATGTATAGATCTAATAATGTGAACAAATATGTTGAAGAAAACACTATCCGATACAACACAAACATGGCTGAATTCATATCACGTGGTTGAACGCAGAGCTATTCGGGACTACGACATGGGAGGAAATACCGCAAAGCATTATGGCAGCAAAGCACAGACCCATGCCACAACAGGAGAGAGCCTCAAGAGCCTTAAGCAGAGGGAAGGAAGTCCGAAACAAAGGTTCACTACATCACTCTATGTGAGGAAAGTCGTGCATAAGGAAATTTATAGGAACACAGAGTAAATTCGTGGGTGTGCTGAGGTAAAGCAGTGGAAAGAGAATGACAGCTAATGGACACAAATTTCATTTGGGGGTGATGAAATGCTCTCAAATTAGATTTTGAATGACTTTAAATCCCTTAAGTGTATTAGAAAGATTCATTTGTTCTCTGTAGAGTATGTTCATTATGGCTCAATAATACTTAGAAAATTCAGAAGATGGAAACTTGACATTCATATCACGATTTACCACTATGGCTTATTCTTTTATCTATGGATATGTTCCTTTATTGTCATTGAATACACCTTGATTTGGAATAGCAAGAGGGTTCTAATTGAAAATTTGAGTCTGTCTATTTGCATTTTCCTTTGGTTTAGTTTTATTTTTATTTAGGGAAGAGAGAGCCTTCATGACCATGTAAGAAGCTTAATGTCATCTTGGAAAACTCACCGTCCACGTGACCTGAACGGCAGTGGGGGTCAGGGCCACGGGCGCGTGAAGGCGGACAAGGACGTCCCCCAGCTCTTTCTGCACCTGTCTGTGGTCCACTCCTTGTGCCGGCGGGCTCATGTCTGCGGGTGGAGGAGATAACCACTTTGGCTTGTTAGAAATTCACAGAACAACTTATTCTAGATAAATTAACTTATTCTAAGTAAAGCAACAGTATGCATTTAGATCTCAAAAGTAGGAAAAATGTAAAATGATTTTGTGTAAAATAAAGCATACCTGGATAAAGAATAAAGAGCTCTCAAGATGGTAGTTATGCAGGACTATATAAAGTATAATTTTATCAGATGAATCTATCCAAAAGGTCATTGAAGATTTTTGCTGAACAGTTATCAAACTTATGTCAGGTTATGTTTGTGTATGTGTGTGTGTGTGTATGTGTGTGTGTGTGTGTGTGTGTGTGTGTGTGTGTGTGTGTATGTGTCTATAGGAAACAAGGAAGAACAAAGGAACCTCTCTTGCCTCCTGGATTATGGTCTTTGTTATTTTCCATATGCAACATCTGGGGATAGTAGAATATTTTCAGTAAAGTATTTTACTTCTAGTCTTCAAAGGTATGTTTGCTAAGTATAAAATGCTATGAGGACAGATATTTTTTCAGTCCTTTGAATTAATTAGTCTGATTTCTTATCCATTTGCTCTTTTTTTTAAGTGGAATAAGATACTATTTAATTTTGTTCCTCCATCGCTAATTTTTTTATGTACATGTTTTATTGATTTTTTTCTTGACAATTGGTTTCGGACAATTTCATTTTTTGCATATGTTGGTATAATTTTACTCATAGTTGTTGTCCAAAAGGTTCATTTCTCATGGAAATGTGGCATAATTTCAACTAAATTTAGGAATTTTAAATCTTTAAGTATTTATTGCCTATTCCTTTCTGCTTTGAGAATTCTAATTATATGAATATAACTTTCTTGATTTTGGCATAGAGTGAACTATTACGTGACAGATGTGTAAATGCTTTCATTTTCATTTTAGACAATTTTTATTGTTACATTCACTTAGGTTTATAAATTATTTACAATGTGCAATCTATTAATATGTGATGTATTCATTTCAGAAATATCTCTCTAAAATTCTCTTTGTCTACATCTTATAACTTTCACATTTCAATATTTGCCTATGATTTTAGTATGCTATGCAATTGCCGATTTTCAATAAAGTTCATGAAAAAAAAGAAGCATACCTATAAGTACACATATAAGGCTGGTCATATAGCTCAGTACATTGAAGCACCTGCTGAGGCAGACACAGGGGTAGAGTTTGACCGTGGCTGTGCTTGTCCTGCCCTGTGTGTGTGTGGGGGGGGGTTTCAGACCTACAAATGAGACCTGGTGTGGCTGCTCCCACCCTTAACCTCAGTGCTTGGGAGGCTGAAAATGGGAGGATCACTACAAGTCTGATCTGTGTAGTGAGACCCTGTAGACCCTATACTAAATACATAAAAACCTAACAAATTACATATATATATATATATATATATATATATATATATATATATATTCATATTCTTACCATGGTGAGATAGGATACTTATTTTAGGATATATTAAAAGAACATTACTGGGATGGGAAGACAACTCAGTGGTCTAAGCATCTGTATGGCAAGTGCAAGACCTGAGTCCAATCCCCAGTACTGCATGCTATGTGAACCCCAGAGCTGTGCCAGCCACTGAAACCAGGATGGTAGCCTAGTTGGGGAGGCTGAGACAGGAGAATTACTATGAGCCTGAGCTGTGTAAAGACCCTGTACCAAATAAATAAATAAGTAAATAAATAATCAAAAATAATTTTGAAAGTAAAAGGATATTATTACCCTTCAGCCTCATGAAAATATATATGCATAGCTGTTTATAAAAATATTAGTATTTTTTTCTGATTACTCAGAAAAAACAAAGCTTTTGTGGTATATGTGAGAAGATTTTTTTCTAGAAAGATCAGCTTTATTTTAAAATTGGTCTGTTCAATGTCGAACGACTTTCCCAAGAGGTCAGTGCAGGCAGATCTGTGCCCTGCAGCGCGGGTAATGCTGCCGTCCCTGTTCCAGCAGCCAGGTCGTGGTTTCTGGTTGCTTGACTTATTCCGGGGAAGAGACATTGGAGGGACGGGAACAGGAGCAGCAAAAATTTTTTTCCCCAACTACTTCAAGGGAGTTCAATTTAAAATGATTTTTAAATCTCTGTTCTTAGACTCTGATGTATAATTCTTGTAAAATTATTTCTATTGCACATCTTAGCTATACCATAAATTAACTGCAGTAAGTGAAACTAGACCTTAATGATAGGGAAACACAGGTCAGTGACCTCTTCCCTGCCCCTCCCTGTAGAGCAGCTAATGTAAGCAGCAAGGCGCAGTCCTACTGCATCTGAGGATGTCCCTTCCTGTAGTGTTGACCTTTCGGTCCTAGCTATGGCTCACTGTGATGCTCACATCATGCGCACGTTAGCAGTCTTTATGAAACAACAGATTTCTAGATCCTGAGGCACTTCATGGCTTAGAAAAACAAGAGCTCATGAAACAACAATATCCTTAGAAAGGCAGTGTTATTGCAGGTCAAGAAGCTGCTAAAAAGTGTGACATCAAGAACGATTCTGACATTCAGACTCCAAACATGAGTTTTCCTATTAAATATCTGTTAAGAGAACATAAATCTTTTCTTCGGTATAGTCTCTCAGCTGGAACAAGCAAGATTGCAAACAACTTTTCATTAATCTTTTTGACCTTTTCCCCAAGAGTTATTTTACAAGTCAAGACATAGTGACTGGCACAGTTATTGAATGATCTGGGCGGTCCGCCAGACTTAATCTCACCAGAAGTCTTCTGCGTTCTGTTATCTCCCCAGCTAGCAATGAGACGACACACAAAACTATTTCTGTCCACCAAGGTGGAAATTAGCTAAGCAATATCATTTCTTGACTTAAAACTGTACACAGCTCCATTTCACATTGAATAATTTAATTTACTCATTAAATTCAGATGCACTAAAAGCAATTGGATCTGGGTAAGGTAAAATATAGCTAGTTTCAGGTCTTCAAATTCTTTGTTGTGCCTTTTCTTTCTTGTGAGACAGGTTCTTTACCTACAGAACCTTTATCATCGCGGAAAATTAATCACATTACTGCTTAGAGAACAATAGCACAGTGGCGTCTCCTCCTCCCTCAGCTGTCATCGTGTCAGCAGTGTGAGAGCCACGTGGTGACTTTATTTGCCTGGATTTCTTTAGGGCTCCCTCCTCTGTCATAATGGCTTGGTAGTTACTATCACTGAACTACATCGTAATTACAATAATGTTTTATGGCTGTACAGTGCTTTTCATAGCATAAAATACTACTTGCAATTATATCTTGTTCAAAGCCTTTCCCAAGTAAGAAATGATTAACCCTTTCTCAAGAACCCTGTAGGAAGTGGGTGGAACCAGATGATAAAGGCACCATTCCTATTGCATCAGTTCCCTTCACACCCTAGCAGTGAAGGAAACTATAATGTAGCATTCCACACTAAACCTGAGCTCCAACAACTTGCCAGCTGGAAACACACAGATCACTACAGACAAAATGAGGAGATCTTCCATTTTGAAATTGCATTTTAATATTCTGCTGGGATTTTTGTTAATCAAAAGACTCAGGAAGAAAGCTTGAGTCAGTGTTTCCTGCAATCAATTCCTCCCTGCAATACGGGAAGCATGAAATGCATTGCACTGGAGGCCACTGAAGTGCAGCAGCCTCACCTCGAGGGCGTGCCAGGTGACGCCGTTTCAGCCCCTGGGGCTCTGCACGGTGGCCTTGATGTGCATGTTTCTACCAAAGTTAGGGGATGACACTCTGCCCACGTAGGATCCACATTTTGAGAGCCACTGCACTATAAAAAGGGAATTTCTGAGCATTGGTTCCTTTTAGCTTTCTTCTTTTAGCTATTACTAACATAATAACTAAGTTTTTGCTAACACAATCTTTGCTATAATTAATACAAAGAAATGTAAATATCGTCCCTCTCTTATAACTATAATAAAGCCCTAAATTAATGGATTCAGCTTCTGTTATGCAAATGCATCAGGTTCCTTGGTTTAACTTTAACTCTTCAGACCTTTGCAATCCCCAGAAAGCACACACTTTAAGGAGGCAAACAACACACTTGCTTCTCCTGTCTAGAGGAAATCCAGCGAATCGCTATAAATAATACCAGACAGGGAAAGAGAAGTCAGAAAGGATCGAGATGCGGCATGTGCACCTCCCACACTGAACATGTGCATTACGTGTGGAAAACATACCGTAATAATTTTCTGCACAAAAAGCAGCATACATACACAACCTTGTAGTCATGCAATCTTGATGCTCTATAACGTTTATCTAATGCTTCCTTAGAGAAGCAGTCATGCTCCAACTTTCGAAATTACCTTGGGTCCGCACAGGATCTGACATGGGGCTGGGGTCGCTGAGGCCTTGGGGGTTGATGGCTCTAACCATGAATAAGTAGATTGTGTTGGGCCGCAGCCCTCTCACAGTGCACAGCGTGGTCTTCACGTGGTTTGCCACCGTCTGCCAGCTGTTGCTCACAGATTGGCTGAAATGCGAACAGAAATTTCACTTACAGGACCGTCATGAAGCCATTGGACATGGAACCAGGTATTAATGGCAAAAGCTACTGATTGAAAACTAGACACACACGCACATGCACACACACACACACACACACACACACGCACACACACACACACACACTACCTGAAGTGTTCAGCCCAATAAGTGAAATAGTTGGATGACTTCACTTTGTGCAACTGCAAAGCTGAGCCGACTTAAGGGAGGAGCCAGGCACCACAAAATTAACCTCAGCCCAGCAGCTCTGACAGCCCTCTGACAAATGCACAGCAGCACACTAAATGGTTGCGTGTAAAGGAGCAGAGGCAAAGACCACAGCATCAAGGCTATGCAGTAAGTGTGGTCCCCATAAGAGCATATGTGTATAGAAGCCTTGGAAAGAAATAACCTGCAGAAAGAATAAATGCACTACAGAGTAAGTTATGCCAGTATATTTGCTGTTGCAAGCTGTGTTTTCTTTTGCATCAATTCCTCATGCAATATCATAATAGAGTCTTCTAAAACTACATATCTGTAGAAGGAGAAAGGAAGCATGTGATAAATATTATCCCTTGGTTACATTTTACCAAACCTGTACATTGCACAGTATTGCGATTTCTCAGAAGAGCTAAATGTTTCTGAATCTGCCTGCATCAACTTCTTCACAGTCAGCTAAAGACGGATGCCACAGGTGAACACTGTGTCTAAAATAAAATGCTACTTTGCCCTAGATAAGGATTAAAATATGATTTTTGATGTCTTTAAGAATTATAGATAAAATGATAGAAAAGAGCATTTTGGAGTTTGAAGAAGATATTCCTAATTTTGTTTTAAATATGGATTACAGAAGCTTAACTTGACAGTGGCTATCATTCAAACTTCAATGTCAAACTTACACAATAGAATATGAAAGTACATTAAAACCATCTTCTCTTATGTACAAGTATTTTACCAAATTTTTACAGGATAATTACATAATTATATATCCTAAATTAGGATAATAAATTATTATCTGTATATTTTAGTTGATGATAATTGTTTGCAATAATATCTAGAAATATTTTTGTTTAGAAATTATAAAGACATGAAATCATTTACTTAGTTGTGGTTTTTGTATATTCTAAAAATAATATCCATTAGATGTATTCAACTATATAACATAGAAATATTAGAATTATTTTATATTCCATTTATTGTGGATAACTATTCTGCTTTCATTTCATAATAAAATTGCATAAATTTAAAAATGTGCTGAATTAAATGTATTTTCTGCTTGGTTCTAAGGCTCCAACTCTCTTAAGCCATACAATTGTCCTTCCTCCTCAATAAGGAATTGAGCTGAATAGTTATATCCTTCATTACCTTCCTGTGGAGCTAAAAACAGATAATGAATATTTAATGTTATGATTAAGTTGCAATTAGAAAAGTCAAGTCTCTTCTTAAAGTTAGATATGAAAGATAAATTCTTAAAATGCTTTGATTGAATATGTCTTCCACATAATACATCACGATAGCTCAGTTGAGATTTTACTATCTAGGAACCAAAACAAAAATCAAAGGCAGAAGCTACAACTGTTCCATACCTGAAAGCCTCAATGATATATGCGCTTGTTGGAAGAACTCCAGGGGGACCTGGTTGCCAGGACAAGGTGACACTGTTCTTGGTAACATCTGTAACCTGTGGTTTGGATGGTGGCCCTGGTAGGTCATTTAAATCATAATTTTTACTGATGGCAGGTCCAGATTCTGTCAAGAACAAAGAAGCACTTTAATTTTTATGCTTACGCTGTCAGTGATGCTGCAAAGAAAGAAACAGTGTAGTAAATACAACTTGGGCAGGGAGCAATTCATCATACTGAACCAGAAGCACATAAACAAGTATCTGCTTCTTCCAAATTAACAAGAGGAAATTTTGTTTTCCTACATGACAGTTGGAAGTGTTTGCACTTCAGGGAAGGTCAAGTGACAAAGTCACCAAGAACAAGTGTCACCCACTGCACAAATGCAACGTGACAAGGCAAATGTTCATGTAGGAATTAGAGATCTCACTAAGTGCAAGGACTTAGAGGTAACTGCCAACGAATTTAATACCATAATCTCCCAACTTATTGTTTGGTAATGATCGCCCAGAGGGAGTTCAAAATTTCTACCCTTCAAATTATTCCTAATGAACAGACAGAGTTGCAGCAAAGAGCCCACCCATCACGTCCAGCACTGCGCTCCACGAAGTCTCTCCGCTGGAACTCGTAGCGACGCACGTGTAAGTGCCGGTGTCGGAAATCTAGGGCACAGAGAAGGGAGAGACTTCAGTTGCAAGCGGCATGGCAAGTAACTGCTCAGCTCTGACCCAGGCCGCGTTTACTGTCACAAACTGGGGTACAGCCATCGGCTGTCCACAGTTGTCATCGAGGCCAACCATGTATATAAATAAAATGTGAAAATTAACTCCTTTAACATTACGCATAATGTTAATTGAAATTATTTGAAAGCATAATTGTATGGCAAATGTTATGTGAAAATTCTACTTTACCTTTTTCTTCCTTTTCCCAGGGTAATATTTTTATCTCTTAAGTACATTTTCTGGTACAACCTTACTTTGTCAGAGATAGATACACATAACTCAGGAGAGAATTGTTTCAGAACCTTAGAAGCTTACAAAGTGTCATAATGCAAAGAGATCTTCCTCTTTTCTTTTCTTTTCTTTTCTTTCCTTTCCTTTCCTTTTCTTTTCTCTTCTCTTTTCTTTCTTCCTTTTAATTTTTCTGAGACAGGGTCTTGCTCTGCAGTTCAGACTGGCATTGTGTTCACTTTTGTAGCCCAGGCTGGTCTCAAACCCACATCGATTCCCCTGCCTCAGCCTTCCAAGTGCTAGGATTGCAGGTGTGTGCCACCATACCTGTCGCATCAAAATCCAATTTTTTTATTTTTTATTTATTTTTTTTAATGGCCAGCCCAGCTCAGCCTGCCCTGAAGGTGGGGCTGGCACAGCATGTGCTGCCGGAGATTGAACCTTGGTTCCTGACGTTGCCTAAGATTTCCTAAGCAGGCGCTTTAGACCACTGAACCATCTCGCTGGCCCAAAGAGATCTTTCTTTTTCTCAAATATAACATATTTCAATAGATAAGATCTATGCAGATATGAGTAAGCAGTGAAATAGCAGTAGGCCATACTTCCTCTGTACAAAGAGAAATATAGTAAAAGAAATAATTTTTACAAAAGGTGCTGATGTCTGCTACGTGAGCAACTACAGTGAGGACAGCAATGTGTGCCACAAAACTCATGGTGAATACCTCGCGTCTTAGTCTTCTAAAGGTGTACTGCTTCTAAAGTCTTATCAATTATTACACTCCTTAAATTTAAAAAAAAGACAAGGAAAAATATTACAATTTCTTGAAAGCAAGTGTTAATATTCAATCACACATCCAATCTTGCATAACTGTATCTATTACTCTGAACAACAGAATTGATGTTAAAAATAGGTGACATAGGAGCCATTATTAATTAGCTACTCCTGTTTTGAAAATGTGTAACATATATATTGTTGTATGTTACCCTGTTTTGTCATTGTTTTGTTTTGCTTCTTTCTGTACTCTTCAAAATAAAATAAAATAAAATTTACAAAAAAAAACCCACCCTATTTTTCCTCTTAAGCAATCAGTACTCACATATTAAGTGGATCAGTGTAGCAGTCGGCAAAATAAAGTCGCAGCATTACAAAACAAGCCAACCATGCCTATAAATTTGTCACAAATCAGAATTGAAAAGGAACATGACAATAATCCCATATATAATTATTTTTAAAGAAATATTTAAAAACTGTCATTTCGTTGACCACTTAAAAAATGCTTCTGTTTTACATGGCAGAGTGGCCAAGGACTTTTTACAATGAGTTGGAAACACCATCAAGAGTTCTGCTTTATAACCGTACAAGTCAAGTCCTTCTGTGCACATAAATACTTTGAAAGCACAGCCGCCATCCGCGGCAGTCAGCCCTAGTGGCTGAAGCTGCCAACAGCACTCCTTTGCACTAGGCTAGGTGTGTAGAGAAAGGAGGCAGAGCAGAAAAACCTTTGGACAAGGGCAGCAAGACCCACAGAAGATGTAGAATTAAAGGTCTATCAGGAAAAAGAGTCTCATTGTTGAATAAATATAGAAGCACATGGAATATTCCATCTGCTGGGCTGGGCTTAAAGTGTAAGTGTACTAATGACTTTAGCTTTCCCAATTGGTTCTCAAATACATCAGTAGTGCATGGATGTCACCGCCATTTCATCATTTTAATTGATTTTAAATGTCATTATGCGTTTTAACATAAGATTCAGATTGCTCTGGCATGTCATTCTTTACCTTATCTTCTTTTTTACAATTGTCTTCTATTACACAGAGGCATGATGGGAATAGCCACTGTGGAAAGAGCCATTCTTTCAATTGTGGCGCTATGCACATTACAGTCATTAGAAATCTTTGCATTTAAGAAGCATCACTCACAAACTAAATATAATGAGCCAAGGCTGGATTCTAATGGGATGTTCATTTGAATATGGACTGTGAAAGAGCAAAAGAATTTGCATTTTATTATAGCTGTTAAACTAAAATGGAGCACTTGCTATTCTCTGCAAACGCTCAAAGAAGAGGATGTAGGCAATGCTTCTTAACTGTCTCTCTTTGTCAGAGTAGGAAGATATAAAGTCTGACATTAGCCGTGGTAGGTAGGCTATAATGAGTTTTGGAATATTCTACTCCCAAAAGATACAAATTTAGTTACCAATTAGCTGGACTAGGACAACACAGCATCCATCATGCTATCTTTTTTCTTCGTTAAGTAAAAAGCTAAAAATAGGGAGACACAAAGGGATGTGACCTATAGAAAAATCTCTTGAGATCACAAGCAGGAAGTAGCGCATGAGTACTTCTTTAAGTATCTCCTTAGACATAGTCATTTACAAGAACCCACAAAGAAAACTCACTGTGCTTGATTTGCAATTTGAGATATTAAATGGCTAAATATTATTCTTTAAATTTTGCTGCCCTGTCTCCACCAGGTTCTGTCATCGTATCTATTTTACCGTTTTTTACGTTAAATATTTTTGTTGTCATCCTTGTTTTTGTCTGGGTTAGAAGTCCTCTTCTTCCCCATCCTTACCCTCTGATGCTTAACAAATGTCTTTTAAAATAAATTAATGTGAAGCATGCTCCATCACCTATTTGTGTCTTTTGCAGTCAAGCCCCTAGGAGCAGAAATCTCTGAGACAGACTACTACTTCGAAGCTTGTCAGGAGGCTGGAAGCTCGACATCACCAACACTCACCTTCAACTGCTTCTTGCCAAATGTACTAGGTATCTTGGCTGTTCAAGCCCACTCTCAAATTCAGCAAAACAGCAAAACTGCATTGACCGCTATGGCCAAATGCACTTTCAGACCAAAGAGAGTGGCTGAAGTGGTTACGTAGGAGAATTGGCATTATTTTTTTTTAAAACAACTTCCAGTTGTTCCCAGAAAGTTAGTAACTACTTTATAATCAATAAAAAAGACTTAGAAGAGTTTCATTATTTTATATGCCTTTGTCCAAACTTTCCAGGAGATTTCTTAGAGAAAAAATTAATGCCTGAGCCAAAAATTATACTTAAAATGATGCATATTATATTTTATTTACATATGTTTGAATCATTCTTCTATTTGCATTTGCATGCAACTAAATACACTATGATTATTATTTGTTATTATTATTATTTTGGCAGGCCCAGGGTTCGAGCGCACAGCCTTGCACTTGCCAGGCAGGCACTTGTGCCACGGAGCCATCTCCCTGGCCCCCAATACACTATAATTATGAAGGTCCTTCCACCCTCAGAGTGTGATTGTCCTCAGACGAACAGACATGGAGGAAAACACTTTTCCTTTCTCCTCTGTGATCTGAATGTAAAAAAAAAAAAACAAAAAAAAAAAACTCAGCAACATTTTGTTGTTTCTTTCCCTTTCACTTGGTTCTTACTTCTCACTTGTCCACTGGAGTATTTTAATTGGGCTTCCACTAAATGCTTTTGAAAACCTTTTGTCTTCGCACTCTGACACCAGCTCCCTTAGTGCTGGCTCTCTTCCTCCGTCTTGCGATTCCCACAATGCACTCCGACGCTGAGGGCAGTGCATGCTACCTGGGCCTCCTATGGCACATGGGTGGTCTTTCATTGAGTGCACTGAATACACAGATTTTCATGTTAAAACCCAGCTGGGTTTCCCACCTTATAGAATCTTTCACTTCAATAAAGTATAGGAGGGACATTTAGATTTGCTTCTGACCCGTAGACACTTTCAAGGCTTCAGTATATGCGGCTTGTGATTTTGTTACATACAATTACAATTTCCTTTCTAGGAGATGTGCTTCCTTAATGACTTTAAAGAAAAACAGACACACAGCAACTACAGGCAGGCTCCAGGCAGCAGTAGCCAGCAAGATGCTGAGCTTGCTGCTCATACAGCCACAGGAATGCTATGCAGTACTATGGACAGCCTTGTGGTCTGGAAGCAGATCAAGCCCCTGTCAGTCATCTAATAAGGTCCTAACTTTGACCAAGGAGCTCTGGGAACCCCTGGAGTAGAAGACCTACCTAAGTCACTACCACACTTCTAACTCATTCTAGCCACCATAGAATAGCTGTGCACTATTTTAAACCTCTTGTTTTTCACTAATAGATACATGATAATAGATAATTGATGCAATAGTCAGAAGCACACATTTTATTTTGAACTGCCCTTGAAACAGAACCAATACAAATTGCCAATAATTGTTATTATTTTTCACAGTGACTTCAACCAAGTGACCACCAATGATCGTTTCTCATTTGGAGGTTTAAATGTACATCTGACTAATTTTACCCAAAATCTGAGGGCTCACCCTGCTTAGCTCACTGACTAGCACCCACTCAGTCAGTCTTATTTCTTTATTTTTTTTCAGACAATCATAAAACCTGGCCAATCTAAGTTATCTACAACTCTCTGCAATCATCTTTTGCAAGTGGGCATAAAATCATTAAAAAGTCACTTTCAAAAATGTTAGATATCTAATATACTGTTATTAACTACAACTGGTGTAAAGTTTTTAGTTTGAATAATTTCACAAATATGAGGTAGGGTATCAGAATAAAAAGATTGTGGGCATCAAGTATGAAAAGGTCCTTTAAAGACCTTTTCTCCAAACATAGCTTCTCTAACGGCAATGGAACATTCATCTCTGACAAAACAAAACAAAAAAAGGTGGATATAAATGAAGGACCATTTTGTAGTGGAAAAAAATACATATATAGTATATACACTCAGATACAAAATAGTTAGGATAGATATACAGCTATTTTCCCTTATTTCAAAGAGAAGAAAGGTTGGTATTTTTGTTGTTTAGACAAGATATCAGTCTGAATCTTACTATGAAGAAAACTATGCGATGTATTAATTATTAGAACTGTCCTTCTAACCTATTTTGAAACTGTCTCATTGCTATTCCTTTCTCATTAAAATTCATAAAAATAACAAAAAAGATTATAAGTCTGTTATGCATTTAAGACTGAAATAAGGACAAAATATTCTAATTCACTTAATCCTCTGTAAAGAAACCTGGCCGATGACAGCATGTGCACCAATTCCACCGAAATGTGAGCTTGTCCCTTCATCAGACAGCCTTTCCCTGGAGCGGAGATGACACCGAGAAGAGCAAAGGACAGCCAAGTCTGACTTACCCGGAGGTTCTTAATCTGCAGCGTTCCTTGATCTTGGACAGTCGCTCTTGGATCTCTACCCAGAAAAGTGAACCCCTCCTTCAACCAGCTAATTACAGGAAGAGGGTCCCCAGTGGCTTTACACTTCAGGAGCGCGGTGCCTTCTACGGCTAATGTTTGGTTGACTGGCCCTTGTAGGATTATGGGTGGAGGTCTATCTGTCAGAACTAAAGAATAAGAATACAATCAGGATATTTTCACTTTTATGACATATAGTAGTTTGGGATACTGACATTGAAAGAAAGTTCAAGACCCCAAAACATACAAATTCCTCATAATTTATTCTGTATATTTAATGTCTATTAGAGGACTCCTGTCTTTGCTACTATACAGGCATCTATATGTGCTCAACCAAGATCATAGTATTGTTCATAACTTATTCTGTTATAATTCATATAGAATAATTAATGTGATGTGATAAAGTGTCACATTTTAGAAAAGTTTTTCTTTTTAAATATATGCACAATTGGCAACTTACTCCTTTTCATTCCAATGTGTGCTATATTTATATTAGCTTAATGATAGTTAAATGCTGAGTGAAAATGTATTTCCTGCTGGGTGTGGTGGCTCACACCTGTAATCGCAGCATTTGGGAGGATGAGACAGGAGGATTGATGTGAGTTCGAGACCAGCCTGGGCTACCAAAGTGAGCTCAAGGCCACCCTGAACTACACATCGAGATCCTGCCTCAGAAAGACAAAAAAAAAAAAAAAAAAAAAAAAAAAAAAAAAAAAAAAAAAAAAAGCAAAGAACATGTATTTCCAAGATTATGATACTAGTTCTTCAAATTACAGTTTATTTTGGTGATTTGGGGCAGGGAAGATAGCTCAGTAGAACAAGCACTTGCCTGGCAAGTGCAACATCATGCGTTCAATCCCTGACACAATAAATAAACAATTATTTTGAGGATTTTATTGAATCTATATACGCAATTATAGAAGATAAAGCAGGGTAGTAAGACTACAACTTGTCTTAGTCTTTCAACTCTATGACTGCAATTGAAATTTCACATGTATTTTTACATGAAATTATTTATATATATATATATAATACATATATATTATATATATATGTATAAATTTTCCATAATTTTGGAAGCTTTTACTCTGCTGTGTTTTGTTTATAAAATGTTTGGTGCAGAAGTACCTTCCATGCCAGTAGAAGTATTTAAAGATTACCTAAGAAGGACATCTGAATGACCAGTAGTATTTAAATGCTATGTGAAAATATGCAGTTAAAAGAAGGTAAAAGGTACACTCAAAACTCATTAGAATCAAACTTAAATGTTCATGTCCAATAAAGATTTTCTTAAGAGAAACTTTGGTAACAGCATGAAGAGCATGAATTTTAATTAATTTTCTACAAATTATATATGTATCTCCACTTCCTCATCAGCAACTGTGCCAAGCGACAGTCTTCCTTCCGAGCTCATCAGGCACTGCAGTGTGCATAGGCAGAAGTTTCCACCACCTCGCTCAACACTGTAAGGCCCTGTGTCCGCTAGCTTTCATACGCACCGGCTGACATGGCCGTTGCCTAATGGGCATGCGCCAGCTTTATTACTTCCGTTCACAGAGTTGAGGAAGAAATCATTAAAATTATCAGGCCACTGAAAATATTCCATAAGACAATTTATAATCCAAATTAAAGGTTATGATATATTTCCCCTGGACATTAAGATGTTCTGGGCTTGAATCAACTGATCTCTATATGTCAACCATAAAAACTTAAGGAAAAAAAAAAAAAAAAAAAAAAACACAAACAAATGCTTGTTCCTCACAAACTAAAACTGGAACAACTCATTTCACTGGTTTTCTTCTTCACCATCCTCAACTGAGAAATAAATAAAGTAATCACGATAAGTGTGAACACAGTATTACAATTCTGACACAGTATTACAATAATTGGGCAAAAGTAAAACCGAAATTAAAATTTTATGTGATCCCTTTATTACTCACAATCAGAAGACCAATTCAAAACACCTTATGAATAATTTTTCAATTCAAGGAGAAAATAAATTTTCATTGTTAAAGAAGACTATGGAATTTGAAATGTTATTATTTCTTTATTTCAACTTAAGTATCAATATGGAATACTAGGAACAGCTTATAACTTTTTTTCATTGCCATATTTCTAAAGTAACTAGAGAGAGCCAAAGGCTACCTCCCCTGGAAAAGAAGAAATAACTTCCAGAGCACGTCAGCGGCTGGATCTCGTTTCTCCTTTCTGTTACCTTGCTGCAAGATTTCACTACGCACAGTGCCCTGGGGACCTAAGCAGATTCGCTTGCTTTGAACGCAGGTGACCATCTCTATCTTAGACATTAGGAAGCTGAACGATAGGAGCCACATACATGGACAGCACAGTTTGTTTATTGTCTCATGCAAAATGTAATTGCAATGTTTTCTTTTACAGAATTTTCTCTCCCTATCTGTCTCTGTCTCTCTCTCCTTCTCTCTCTGTGTCTCTCTGTCTCTCTCTTCCTCCCTCCCAGCACTCTTCCTCCCAATATGAGTAGCCCATTTTTCTTTCACGACTTTCCTCAATATGATAAATGAAAATTTCCTAGCCACAATGCTCAGGTTCAAAGGTGTTCTCAGTGAAAGATGATTACAGTCCTACCTGACAATGAGGTCAAAGTTTAAATGAATATTTAGGCTTTTGGTGACCTGTGAACAACTCTGTGGTCTTCCCTAACTATGCATAATAAATCCTCAATACATGATTCATATTAGATCATGGTGTGACACTTATTGTCAGCATAGGATATAAATATCTTTCTAGTCATTTTAGATTCTAACACATGGCTCTACCCATAGATTTTCATTAAAATTTTTCATTTTTCTAAAGGTAAAAGTGCAGAAAGTAAAGAACAAATGAAAAGCAGTTCCAGTATATAAATAATATCTTTTAGGAATATATCTGAAATTATATTTAAACATCTGAGCTCAATCCATAATAAATTACTCAACTTGGAACTTGTTTTAATTATTAGTAATATATTGCTGAGATTTAAATTAGTACCAGGATATAAGTGTAAAAACAAATAACATGAACTTTTTTTTTTTTTTTTTTTTTTTTTTTTTTTTTTTTTTTTTTTTTTTTTTTTTTTTTTTTTTTTTTTTTTTTTTTTTTTTTTTTGTCTTTTTAAGACAGGGTCTCACTATGCAGTTCAGGCTGGCCTTGAACTCACTTTTGTGGCCCAGGCTGGTCTCGAACTCAAGTTGATTCTCCTGCCTCAGCCTTCCGAGTGCTGGGATTACAGGCTTGCGCCACCACGCCCGGCAACATGAACATTTTGTAAATGGGATTTTTCCTTGTTTCTCAGAACAAGACATGCATTTTTGTCTAATTATCCCAAGTTTTCCCGCATAGTTCTCTGTTTCCATAGTATTCATTTAGAAATATTTAGTTTTATTGATACTACACTATACTATAGTTCACATCTTAGCATTACGTTTGAAAACATACATAGAAATCAGTAACATAGACTGGTAGACTTTAGTTCTAGTACATTTTTCATGTAGAATTTATCTAGACTTTTCTGCTGAAAATATGAGAACTTTAAAGAAACTAGTAATTATTTTTCATTCCTTCAAGGACATATCGAGGTTTGAGGAATGAAAGACTTTTTGCATCTCAGGAAAGACTTCTTATCACCATTGCCCTTGACCCTGACTTTGTTCTCTGTGCCGTGGTAAATCTCTGCAGCCTCAGCAAGTGTAACAGTTAATGCCGTGGCGTCTGCAGCTGATGTTCACCTTTGCTATTGGTTCCCGTTCTTGATGTGATGCTGAATCAGGTCTGCCCATGGACAGACACTAAAGCATATTGCCTTTCTAATAAATTTAAATGGACTTTTAATCTAGATGTAAATTTGAATTCTATGAAAGCACATGAAATTTTACCAGCAGAGAAAGGAAAGAATCAGGGCACAGACCAAAGTCCTTAGAAAGTAGCATTGTGGGTAAAAACAATCCCCAAGTATCTCACAAATATAAGACAAGAGAAAAATAAGTTTTACTTTCAGAGGTCAAAGAACAGTACTTAAATTCAAACTCAGAAGTTTACGCGACATCTAAGATGCTATAGTTCTCAACTCTGAAAAACTTTCAAGAGAACTAGATTCTTTTCAACTTGCACCTGAATGCTACTGTCTCAATTAAGATTCCAAGTGCATATGTACAAGTACAAATAGTAATTGTCGCATTCATCAGGACTTCAGAAGTTATTTAATTAATGTAACTTAGTGAAAGTATAATTAAAGTCAGAGGAATGTCAAAATCTGATTAGCTAAGTAAAAACTCATCTCACACTCGTAATATGAAAGATGATATTTCGCCCTCTTTCAGTAAAATAAAATTACTGATATTCAGTAGAAACCGTTATGTTTTTATAAGATTAAATAAAAATATAAAGATTATATTTCTAAACATGAGATAGTTTTTCTTTGAAATAATGTATAATAATATACTTCAGAGTAAGACATATGAAATTTCCTGTTCTTGTTGAAGTTTATAAACTGTATTAACTCAGAGAAAATTAGATACTACCTGAGGATGCCAATTCACCGTGACTCAAACATAGAAGGTAGACACTGATCTAAATCGTTCAAAAATCAGACAATTGCCCATGATGCATGTCCGCTTGACATGCAAATATTTTCACAAGACAAATGAATAGCCATCTCGCACCATCAGTAACCTCCAGTTGGGCTTTTGCTAAGATGCTTCCCGCCACCGTGAGGGCCTGGCAGATGTAGTAGCCAGCGTCCGAGCGCTGAATGTTGGTGATGGTGAGGTCCCCAGTCGGCGACACCGAACAGCGACTGTTGGGCTGCTGGGGCTGGTTTGGGAAAAGCAGGTTCTGTGGAGGCAAATAGAACGGGATCAGTGTGGCAGTCCCCCTGGGAAGTCAATTCCATTAGCAACTGTTACAATTATGGGCGTACGGAGGAGGAAGTACAGATGTAAAGACATACAACGCTGAAATGCTAATACAGCGCACATTGAGTTTCCCTGGGAAACTTTTTCCAAATATGCAAAGATAATATGTCCCGTGAAGTAAGAGGAGTGCATGGAAACAGTTCTACCATGTGTATTTTCTTTATGCAAACCCAGAGTTTAAAAAGTGTCTAGCATTTTTTTTTGCTAACGCAGAGTGTTTTACTTTCAGGGGATACAATGCAATAGTTCAGCACATGATGGCATTATGCACTGATCAAGAAGGGTAGTTAGAACCTGGGGGTGTCAAGCTCTTATCCCGATCTTCTGTAATTATTTAATACCTTTGAAACACAGTTCTGCATTGCGGAAAGGGGGCAGAAACTAGACCACAAACGACCCGAAGCTACTTTGACCATGAGATTTCTGCAAGTCATCAAAGCTTCCAAGAGTCCAGACTGAGCATCACATCCTACGCCATATAAACCAATCACTGAAATATCTCAAGTGATATAGCATAGCTCTAGAGGTGTTCATGTCACTGCTCAGAAATTTACAGTATTACATTAAAAAGTATTATATAGCCCTAGAGCCTGTCATGCATCTCACAGAGCCTAACACAAATTTTGTTATTCCTATATTAGAACAGTAGCATTAATTTGGGTGATCTGTGTTGTTTTACTGTTGATCAATTAAGAAAAACATTTGGGTATAATAAATCATATTGAGGTATGCTTCCAAGTTGGATTATAAATAAGGACATATCAATTTTTATGTTGTATTTACCTACAAAAAAGAACATTATGACCCTCTGGGATCTGTTTCTCAATATAGTAATTAATTTTCCAGGTTTGTAATTAAACAGTCCCAATAAGTAGCAATCAGGAGGTAATAACATTCAATTAAAGGCACAAGACACATTTTCACCTTAAAATGTTTTTTACCCTTGAAGTAATACCAATGGAAGAGGATAAAATAGGGTATTAACACTTTTCAATTACGTTAAATGACTTTAATCCTGCAAATGATGTCCTACTTTAATTAGAACCTCTTCTCTTTATTGCAACATGATGGATGTCCACTTTATTAGATCGAGTGTGACACTATGAGCCCACTTTACATAAACATTACCATGTTATTAAACTCCTTCCAAAAGGAGAAATGTTTGCAAGCATAACAGGAACACGAATTCAAGATGCTATTCCCTGTGCTGAAAGGCATGTGACCGTGCAAGTTTAGATATGCTCGCACACAGGAAACATCATTTTGAGAACAAGTTAAGTCTCTTGTGCAGTCTGAATGTACTACAGAAATAAGCCATCTGAAAGAGGAAGGTCTACATTTTAGAACCATGGGAAAATGATACAATAACTCAAAGCATGCACTTTCCTGCAATTAGCCATTAGAATACTAATTTACATAGCTCTAATCCATCAGATGTCTCATTCTCTCTGGGATCCCTCTCTGTAAAATACAATGTCAGTCTACCTTATAAATGATTCGTTGACATGGAAAATCACATTTAATTGAGGTGAGCCCATCGTCTTTATCCCCTGCTTCTATGACACAGGCAAAAGGAAATGGATTGCAAGCAAAAGTCAGAAACTTCACAGAGCTCTTGACTTGACGTGCTGGCAGAAACTATTTGTACTAATTGGCAGCATCCGCGCGTATGGAAGAATATGAGCAGTTAAGTCTGGGCACTTAACTCAGTCTCCTGAAGGATGGTCATGTATCACTCTAAAAATTGGCTACTGGAGAGAGTAAAACCAATTTATTTTTCCTCATATTTCAATTCACACTTTTAAAAATATATAATTTTCTCACACTTCTGTGTTGCCTCTCTGTCTGTCTTTCTCTTTTTCTCTCTCCCCATCTTTCCATCTTTCTCTCTCCTACACTCTTAACTGATGAAGAAAAGAAAACTACATTTAAGGTTAGAAAAAAATTAAAGTGCCTAACTAAAATTTTCTGTATCTTTGCCAATAACAGCATTGCAATTACATGGTCCTTTGTCAAATAACAGAAAAAAAATGCTAAAATACTTTTAAAAGTTACTTTTTCAAAACTATTGAAACCAATGTGGGACATATTTTTCATTATATTTTTTATGAATTTAGGACAGGGACTGCAGGGTGTTCATGCCTCACTACGTATATTGGACTTGCAGTAATTCTTCTGTTTTTAGCCTCTCGAGCACTCTGATTACAGATGCATGCCACCAGCCCAGACTCAATTGTTGCATGAAGGTGCCCCAGTGTGGGGCTGGCATGGCACATTGAGAATCAGACTCCAGCTGCTGTACTTTGCATACGCAGTCACTTTGGTCTGTTGAGCTATTTGGCCAATTGTTTATTGAACATATGTTTATTGAATTAGTAGAAAAATACACATATTATCTTTCTCTTGGTGATATTTTAGGAGATGTGATTGCCACATGAAATAATTTTATGTCTCATATATACACAGATGTTTATGTATAATATTTCATTATATTTCACTCAATATAAAAAGTTAGATTATAAATTTACAAAAATAAAATTGTTTTACATTAGAATATTGATTATCAGTATTATAATAACATTCTATGAGATTTACAAATTTGTACAGCTCTTTTACATATGACATTCATGTGGTATTAAATTCTTCACCTGGTCTGAGATATTCATCTAATATTTACGATTCATAAGAAAAATTTGACTACATTTTAGGCTGATAATCCTCACTTCAGAACAGTTAAGCAGCACTGTAATAGGTTGGCATTTTTAAAGAAGGAAAACAGTTTTTAATTTTGTTGTTTAGAGCACGTCTGGGTATTCCTTTGCATATTGTTGCTTCTCTAGAATCACTTTGACATTTGTGGTAACTTTCAACTGAAAAACTGTAAGTGAAGGATCTGAATTCTTTGTAATGTAGCTACTGAGTGCCGCAACATGATTCGTTGGCTAAGGTCTCTTTTGGGAAAAGGCAGAGGTCTCCCTTCCAGTTGCGTGCTCCTCCCGTCCTCACACTCCACAGATCAGGGCGGAAATGGGCACCTTGGAGGAATGTGACAAAGGGCACTGGCTACGCAGACAGAGTCCAGGACGATGGCCAGCTGGGCCTGGTGCGAGAATCTACAAGAGCCCAGTACAACTAAAAGAAGATGATTAAAGAATGTCCAGGCTCAAGGGCCGGCCACATAGCTCAGTAGGCACAGGGACCAGGCATTTGAGCCTTTCAGCCCCACCCCCGGGGGCGCACTGAGGCAGGAATGGACACTAGCCTGCTGTGATGGCACATGCCTGTAATCCCAGCTCTCAGGAGGCTGTGAACAGGAGGATCACTCCGAGTCTGATCTAGTATTGAGACCCTGCACACCCCGTAGACCATTCCCTAAAAATAAAAATAAAAGGAATTTAAAGGCTCTTTGCTAGGACATCAAATATGATTTCTAATCTGCAAATGCTCTTAAAACATTATCTTTTCTGTCATGGCTCAAGTTCCTGGGGCGCTCTCTTCCTGAGTGCATGCAATAGCCAACTGTGACAGTGGTTTGGGGAGTCAGCACATGTGCACAGCACTTCTCAGCCCTCTGCGATCCTTCGGTCTCCTCTGCATCCCCTCTGGACTCCTCTCGGCTCCCTCCCCACCTCCTCAAAGTCTGTCTCCTCCTTCCCTACCGTCTCTTTCCTATTTTATTTCACTACTTATGTGTACCTTGGGCCTCTCATGTAGGAGAAGCTACATTTAATTTCCTCTCTATCTTATTTCAGAAAACATTGTGATCTTGAGTTTCACCCACTTTTCTGCAAAAATGGCTTCTTTGTAGTTGAATATCATTCCACTGTGCAATATCACAAATAATTTGGTGTTAGGGTTTACCTCAGCAGTAAGACACTGATTTGGCTCACCCATATCTGAGGTTCAAGCCCCCAAATCATAAAAAAAAAAAAGAGAGAAGCAAAAATAATGGTTTCATTAGATTCTAAGAAAACCTTCCAAATTTTGGATTAACAATATCAAATACTCGGAGAAAATGGCAACACTTCTGTTTCTGAGACTTGCACATGTCAGGGCCACCTATTCAGGATCCTGCTCTCTCTCGGGAACTATTCATATTCCCTGTTTTTCTTTTCCTCATTCCTTATTTTTTTTTGTCTTTTTGAGACAGGGTCAGCTCAGTCTGGCCTTAATCTCATTTTTGTAGCCCAGGCTGCTCCCAAACTCACACTGATCCTCCTGCCTCAGCCTCCCAAGTGCTGGAATTACAGGCGTGTGCCACCATGCCCGGCTTCCTCATTCCTTTTTATAGTAAATTTTCTTGCTTTAAAAGAAAAAAAATCAAAGGAATTCCATGTCTCATTGAGATGGTTCTAGATTGTCAAACAAAAACATACCTAGGTTCCCCAGAAATACACAAGTTGCCAGGCAAGAATGCAAAGTTCTGATGTAGATGAAATTGAAAATTTCACTGACTGCCTCTGAACCTAGAAACTGAAAACTTTCCTAAGTCCAGACCAAGATGCAAAGGAGAGAAGTCGTGTACTCAGTAGACCTTTAGGGAGACTCCTAGAGGCTGTTCTACTCACAGCCAGAGCAGATACACCGTGCTACTTCTCATCTAACGCCACTGTGCCGAGTTCCACATAGGACATGGAAGATTTGTTTTACTCTTAAATAGAAACATGATTAAATTAATGCTTTTTAAAAGCCGTTTGTCATGTCTATCTAAACACATAGGTTGAGCATAGAGTTCAGACCAAATAATATGAGAAATATTTCTGTTTTCCACACGGCAAGTAATGTTCTTGTTATATGAACTAACAGTTTCTACGTGCTAACTTACTTAATCATACCATATAACTCAATACATGACAATAATTTATGACTTTTGTCTTGAGCAATTTAAGTAGCTATAGAAGTTATGGCTGGAATTTTTAAATTAAATTTTTCGATTGCTTTATTTTTTTTTATAAAAGATACGGATTTTAAAAACTCAACCAAGCAACTAAAAAGGTCTGCGCTAACATAAATCTTCCATTTATTTACCTAAGAATCATTTGCCTCCTTTTTCATAATAGTGCCGCCCGTTCAAAGTTGATAGCCGGCCCAGCAAGGCAAGCTCTGAGGGACCCCACGGCTGGGGGCAGGGGAACGCTGAAAGGGACCAGAGAGGCGGCCAAGCCTTCCACTCACCTGGCTGCCTTCCTTCTGCCAAAAGACAGCTGGCTGTGGGTTTCCTTTCGTCTCACAGGGAAACGTCACAGTTCGACCTTGAGCAACAATCTGATCCCTCGGCCTAACCACAAACTGCGGAGGAGCTATAATTTAAAAAGAAAGAAGCTGTGTGAATATCAGCTGTGGACAAAGACAAGGATATCAGAATCTGGCTTTAGCTGGACTGGTTAGCACCAGGAGGAAGGTGTATCATTATACTCTTAGTAATGTCTCAAAACACAAAAGAAAAGGGGCAAGCGTTCTCTATTAAGAGAGAAAATGTAATCTTATTTACAAACTTATTTTAATATTGTACATTATAACCCTGTGTTCTATACACTTGTGGAGAAAAATAGATTTCCTGTGATTCTAACATTTTTAGAGAAATATACAGACCCCAATTTGTTCCTACTTTTTGAGTAAAATGGAAAAGAATCACTATCTTTACTTGAAAATTAGTTTGTTAGGTAAACAGTTTTTATATGTTAGATAGCATATGAGGCACTAGGAAGCTAGAAGACATAAAATGTGATTTCTATTGTCAAAATGCTTATATTCTACAAATGAGGAGTGGAAAAGTTAAAGACATTGAAATATTTAAGAACAGAATTACATACAAAGTTAGCTAACAGTATAAATACATGAATTAAAAGGGTTTGTTCAATTTAACTCATTTCACTTAAATCGATAAACCATAGCCAGGTAGCTATGATTTTCCTCATTGGGCATTAAAAAAACAGAGTTGAAAAGTTGTAGCAGGCCCTAGAGGAGGGCCGGGGAGGTAGCCCAGCAGAACAGGCGCTTGCTCCCAGCCAATGGAAAAACTTACAATAATACTGAAACCAAAACTAAGCCCCCACATTTTTGTTTTGTTTGTTTGTTTTGTACCAGGGATTGAACGCAGGACATTGCGCTTGCCAGGCAAGAACCTATTCCACTGAGCTATGTCCCTAGCCCCGAGCAATGCTTTTGTAAGTCTATGTTAAGTGTAATGGCAGAGGACCTCTCAGTCCACAGTAAGTCATAGCACATATAATCAATATAATAGAACTTTAGGACAAAGACATCTCTTTGTTTTGTGTTGGCTATGAAAGGCTTCGTGTAGGAAGTGGACATCACAGAAATGTAAGCAGCATTTGCATAAGTGTAAACATGAACAGATTCCAAGGAAGGCGGTTGCTGCATAAAGAAGCAACAGTAACACACCCAGCAGCACACTTAAGTACGATCTGGCAGAAGTGGAGGAGCCGCATGGTATAGACATCCTGTCAACAAAGGAAGACGTAAGAAGCCATGCAGAGGATTTCATTCTGACTCTTCCTAAACTGAGGAGGATAGATGCAACGAATAACTTAGGCTGGCTTAACGCTGTACTGATCACACCGTACACAATGAGCAGAGTGAGTGGTGTTTACTGTTTCCTTGAGAGACTAGCAAAACGGTGTTGGTGAAGATAACGAGACCAAGACACAAGTAACACCTTCAGAAAGGAGAGGAATGGGTGTGAGTATTACCCCGCTCCTGGAAACTTTTAGAAGGCTCTCTTTTTCATAACAAACCTCACATTTTTGGAGGGAAAAAAATGTTTATCCCAAGACTTTCCTAATCATCTGTTTCCACTTTAATCAGTTGCTTATGCTACAAAACTAAGACCATGCAAACATTTCAAAAATCAACTTTAATTTGTAGAATATGGCGCACTTGGCAACAATCTTCAAATGTGACTTCTAGAGAACTATTAAGAATAAGTGGTGTCCCATCAAGTCCTTCTCCTGTAATGTGTAAGCTTGTATATGCAGAACTGAGGATGAAGTTAATGCAGAGTAGCGCTAACGTACATCCTCTTGTTCATCTTAATACAAATGTGATCACTGTGAGATCCCAAGTATTTTGCTCCCAGAAATATTTGTGAGGTTTGTATTGACTTATTTTTTAGCATTCTATTATACTGAATCCTAATTTAACACAGTCAACACATGCCCCAGGGACAGAAGAGATAAATTTACTAAGCGAAATCTCTTTCCATATCTATAGATAACAGAAGACTCATTCTAACAGAATAGGGATTCCAGATTTATAGATCTATTTCACCACTGTGCGGTTTATATTGCCCTGCCTCTTCAGGAGATTGCATTCTTCTTATGATCTTCTCGCTATTTCTACACAACTCTACTGAATCACTAGATGTATTGATTTTTGTTTCATGTTTTTAATAGGAATGATGTTTTATGTCAGTGTTACAAAGGTACCGTAAGAAAAGCGGAGAACACTACAGTGTGTATTCTTTGCATAGAAATACAAACTACCAGGTGCCCCACAGAAGACTTAAGGTTGGTCTCTACATCTTCTTCTTTTTTTGGGGGTGGGGTGGGGTTCAAACTCACAACCTTACACTTGCCAAGCAGGCACTTGTGCCATGGAGCTATCTCCCCAGCCCCAAAGTTGGTCTCTATAACATGGTTGGTCTCTCCGATGCGTGCATACAGGACAATATGCTACTACTTAATAAACATAACATAATTACTTTCCCTTATAGTCCTGTGAATGAACGGTAATAATGCAAATATGGACGCTAGCTTTAAGAGTGTTGAATACCTTAGTTTTTCCTTCAACACTAAATATTAAAAGCTCAATTTTGTCAAAATATGTTATTTATTATAATTTAATAAAAATCACATATGTAAAATGTTAGTTAACTTTCACAATTTTTGGTTGACAAAGATTTTAAATTAGTCTACATAATTGGCTAGTAAATCCTGACGGTCTATGTACTCTAGAGAGCTGTCATATATATATATATATATATATATATATATATATATATATATATATAATTTTAAAAATAAAATAAGTAAGAATACAATGATTGAACTCACCAAGTGAAACACAACACCTGGTAACAATGGAAATGTGTAGTTTTAATCATATTCTCTAGCATCTACCTATTTCGGAAAATTTATTGTTTGCACTTTGACATAGCTAATACTCTCTTGAATTAATTTTCCAAATTTTGAAAATATTTTGGGCCAGTGACTCGGCAAAATATTT
This sequence comes from Myocastor coypus, assembly GCA_004027025.1. NCBI lineage: Eukaryota > Metazoa > Chordata > Mammalia > Rodentia > Myocastoridae > Myocastor > Myocastor coypus. The sequence goes on along the minus strand of PVJA010000137.1, from coordinate 83,037 downwards.
TTGAAATTCACGTTGCACAATTCTTTTTTAAAAGTTGTCATAATATGCTCTACAAAATAGGGGTTGGCATTTAGTCATACCTCTGTGCTCACATTTCAGAGAAGATGTAGCATTTATTAATTCAACATGCACTGACAGACTACTCAGTATGAGACATCCTGCTTAGCATAAGGGACGGGAAGCCAAGTAGTCTCCAGCCCTAGATCCAGAATTCTAAGTAAATATGCAAACAGATACAGTGGAGCATAATTCATATAATAATGGCAAGGGAAAAGATGAATAGATGCCATACATGCAAAAAATACTGAGTAGAAGCAATTTAAACCATGAGTCCGGAAAGAGGAACAGAATGCCAGCTGTAGCCTGCATGTGAGCTGTGTTTTGAAGCATGAGTGCGAGTTCACTAGATGACCATAGTGATGTGGACAGAGAGAAGCATTTCCGAGGGTGGAGATCCAGGAGCCAGGATGTGGTAGAAGGTGAAGGATTTCAAGGAAAGAGGAATCTGGCTTGCAGGGCTCGTACAGGTGAGCCCAGTTGATTCATGCAGGAAGAGTTCATATTTTGGTCCTGAAAGTTTTTCAGCTCTGTTCAGAGATGTATTTGGAAGACCAAGATCACAGTTTTGTGTTTCAAAAAATACTACTCTGGAAGCAATGAGTATGGTAGTTGCACAGGCCTGAAAAGCCTGAGCAAGCGAGCGCAGAGAGTGCAATGAGAACGGCTGCTCCGTGCAGCAGCTGTGGACGCCACTTCACCGACACTCTGAATGACAAAAAATGTGCAGGAAAACTGCAGTCAATGTGTATTACTGATGACAGAACCTTAAAAAGACAAGAAATCCGAATTTCTTAAAATTACATCCACTTCTAATTTTTAAAGACCTCTAAGGCTAGCAGCTCTTATATTATGAATTCCAAAAATATATATTTTCCCGTGGTGTTTCTTTGTGTTGTATTTTTGTTCTAAGTTATTGCAAATATGTTGTATTTCTAATGCAGCCAGTACCTTGTTGCTAGAACTTAACCCTCATGAAGTTCAATGGAGCTGCACTCATATTACTTTAAAAATTAAAAAAAAAATTAAAAGTGTTGAATGAGGCATTTTACAAAGCCAAAACCATTGAGGCGCTTTTGAGTCCCTGAAAATGTATGTCCTTTTGTCACTTCATGTCATGCTGACAAAATGAATGGTAACAATTACTTTTACTTTTGTAGACTTGCATTCTCTGCCCAAGATCTATACTGCAATCTTCCGTGAAGGGAATATCAGCTAAAAAAATTAATTTTTGAGGTTTTAAGATGAAGCAATGCTTCTATAATTCTTTGAAGAACACGCCATCATTTCAGTATCTCTGCCGGTGGCAGGGGACATGGCTTCAAAACGCAGCACTTTGCTGATGGCACTGGAGGGAGGGAGGACACCGAGGTGGCATTTCATCAACACAATGCCATCGCGCAAAGTGTGCCATACGTAAAATTGGTTTTCTACAATAGCTGTCATTAAATATAAGAAAACACAATTAGGTCCTCAAGACGATAATTCAAAACATCCATTTAAGTCCGATGTGAATCAAAGTGATTGAGTTAGAAACTGCAGAAGAATATTCCAGTTACAAAATTGGCCATTCTCTCATAAGTTTGTAAGACCGAGGATTATACAATGCACACTTATGCCCGCTGTAAGACCTGAAAACATTACACAAATTTCTTGGAACTAAGATGTAATAACATGTTTGCGTAATCTGCCAAGTGATTACGCGTTATTGCTTCTGCGCTAAGCAGAAATGAGACGAAGCAACAGTGGCACAATTCAGCATTTCACCAGCGCTGGCATGTTAAAAAACAATAGAATAGCTCCGCAAGAAAAGCACGCAACGTGCTTTCCAGAGCAATAAGACCCGGGTATAAAAACAGGTCAGTTAAGATTAGAGGTCTGGGACAGTTCACTTGAAACAGTATTTTGAGAATTTAAATACAATGCGCAGTAAATTAGATTTGATTTCTGCTAAATTATGCTTTCATAGTGCATTCAGTCCAAGCTGGCTTCAATCAAAGTCACGCTACAGCTCTGTTATGCTAATGCCTGCTGGGGAGAGTGAGTGGACGATATGGAAATTAGATGGGTGAGCATGACTGGGACGCACAGGCCAAGCATGAGGTGGGCTTCGGGATGCGAGGAGGAGGGACCTTAAGGTTAATCACATCTTGTTCGAGTTGTTTCTACAGGAAAATATGACTTTCTATGATCGGCATTAACACGGAGGCAGTCACACAGCAGTTAAGCGCATTAACATGTGATACAGGCTGGTCACAGACGCACTCCGCTGCTCCTTCTTCGGGCAAGACTTCATGCATGAATGAGTGGCCTACTGCCTCTGTGGGAACAAACATTCTGAACTTTGCGAAAAATTGAAAGAGAAAACACATTTCCTTTACTGTTTCACATAATGCTTAATATATGTTAATATGTTATGTAGTTCCATTTGAAAAAGCAATCTCTCCTACCATTTGAGCAAAAGATTTGCTTAATCACAGAATGCTTGATACAATTATTGTCAATGATCGAGTGGTTATTAATTTCTGGGGACTATAATAAACCACTCACAGGCATTATTTCCTTTTAAATTTTAAAACCTTATTTCCAATCTAATATGATTATGATATGAAGGCCAATAAACTGCATGTCATGAAGAATATTGAAGAATATACATTTATCTAAGGTTCGACTATTATTATTATTATTATTATTATATTTTATTTTTTGTATTTTTGAGACAGGGTCTCGCTATGCAGTTCAGGCTGGCCTTGAGCTCACTTTTATAGCCCAGGCTGATCTCAAACTCGCACCGATCCTCCTGTCTCAGCCTCCTGAGTGCTGGGATTATAGACGTGCACCCCCACACCCTGCTTAAGGTTCGAGTATTATACTACAGGATAGGTTTGATGTTTTCTTCAACCCAAGGTTGTCCTAGCCTATGAAACACTCGCCTGCTCATTTCACTTGTGTCACCTCAAATCAGTATCTGTTTGGAAATTTACCAGGTCTAGCACTAAACACAACAGGAGGAGTTCTAGGCCACACTTTTAATATGATAAAATACTTTAAAAATTATGGGCCCGGCGGGATGGCTCAGTGGTCTAAAGCGCTTGCTTGGGAAAGTTTGGGTGGCTTCAGGGACCTCGGTTCGATCCCCGGCACTAAATGCTGTGCCAGCCCTGCCCTCAGGGTGGGCTGAGCCGGCCATAAAAATAAATAAACAAAAGTTCGGGAACAAGAAAAAAAAAAAAATTATACTGCTGTGCCGGCCCCGCCGCGGGGTGCACTGGGACAGGAATTGAGACTCGCGTGGTGGTGTGCGCCTGTAATCCCAGCTCTTGGGAGGCTGTAAACAGGCGGATCACTATAAGTCCGATCTAGCAGTGAGATCCTGAACACACTGTATACCCTTCTCCCTGCCCCCAAAAAAGAAAACTCCCAAAATGTTTTTCTTGAACACTTTCATTATTGAAGCAAAATAAAACTGGGGCTTCTTTCTATAATACCTATGTGTACAATCTTTAAAAGAAAATTTTTTTTTCTACAACTCACGGGATTAAGAAAACCTCCTCCAGTGCTTCTTTTTTTTGGTGTTGCCAGGGATCAAACTCAGGACCTTGCACTTGCCTGGCAAGCACTTACCCCACTGAGCTCTCTCAGTCTCCTCCAGTGCTTTTTATTCTATAGTAGTAAAACCCTATAATGCTTATTGTTGACATGTGTGTAAGTTATTCCCCTTCAGGTAACATTCTGGCTACTACTGACCAGCTCAGCACTTCATCATTCGGGAACTGCTTTGTCCCTCCAGTAGCTCCACAATTTTGACACAGCCGTCTTCCAGTCACTCACCCAGGCATTTGGTCCTTCTGGCGGCTAGCTCCTCTCAGCACCTGTTATCCTCTGGCCCCTCTTGTCTACAGCTGTTAACCCCGACGCCCTCGCCCTCGCTCGCCTTGTGCTTGCCCTGCCTGCCTCGTCCTGTTTCCTACCCCGCCTCTTCTGTACATCTTGCTTCCTCAGTTCAGGTGTAAGCTCTTATTGGTGTTCAGCGATGCCTCCCGGCTTCCATGTCAATGCGATCCTTATTTGACCCAGAGAATCCCCAAATACGAGTTCTAAATGGAAGGCCTGGCATTGGAAGCACATTAAAAAATTGTGAGGCATATATTCATTTTTTCTCATCTCAGCATTAGCGGTAATTTGGATAGAGAGAAATCAAAGATTGGCTGGGGCGGGGGGTTCCAAGATAGCTCAGTGGCCTAACGCACCTGCATCTTACTTCAAATCGGTCTCTGTTTGGAAATTTACCAGATAGGCAAGCTTAGCCAAGTGCAATGACTGGCTCAATCCCTGGCACCACAGGCCATGACAACCCTGACCCCAGTGGGGGCTTCCAACTGACACAACAAGGCTTTCTTCAGAGATCTTCTTATACTGAACTTGAAATTCATTACCCAAAAGACTACATATGAGTCATTGGAATCCTAAAGGAAAAAAGACATAGATAATTACAGGAATTTTGCAGTGATCAGATGGAAATTCCTACACAAAAGTATGATATCATTAATAGGCTTGGCCCACCAACAAGAAATAGTGAGAAGTTATTTTATTGCAATATACCAGATCTGAGATAATTTTATGGTGATAAGTAGGTCAAGTTAACTTTTAATTGATAAAAAATGGATTCGTCAACTTACCTAACTATTTTGCTTTTACTTTTTTGGCTTGATTACAAAATGAATTCTGTAATATTGGAAATACATAAAACATTCATCATAAAATATTTGAATTGAAGCACACTCACATATACAGCCTCACCGGGAAAGCAACGCAAAGGAAAATTCAAGTTGGGGATAGGACTTAATCATTCTTATGAAGTCCATCTAATCGCATTCACTTAATTTGTTACTGTTTCCGAGGAATATAAAGGATCACGTTTCTAATTTGTCTATCTTTCTTTCTTTTGCTTTTTTTTTTTTTTTTTTTTTTTTTTTTTTTTTTTTTTTTTTTTTTTTTTTTTTTTTTTTTTTTTTTTTTTTTTTTTTTTTTTTTTTTTTTTTTTTTTTTTTTTTTTTTTTTTTTTTTTTTTTTTTTTTTTTTTTTTTTTTTTTTTTTTTTTTTTTTTTTTTTTTTTTTTTTTTTTTTTTGTGGGACCGGGGCTAATTCCTCTATCTTTCAACTGTCTGTTTCTCTTACATGATTTATGGCAGCACCTCTTTGAACTGAGTGATGCGATTTCTTTCTCAGTCAGTATTTTGTAGCTAATATTAAAAACTCTTACTCAGTGTTAAAGTGCTAGTATCTATACCTTTTCTTTCAATGGTATCTCTGTTCTGTCTCATGTATCTGTCTATCGATCTATCGATTGATCAATCTATCTATCGGAACTTAAATTATTATATGTATATTTATTAATATGCAATATAGAAAAAGGTAAACTGCTGTAACTAATATAGGAGAAGAAAAACTGAAGCATGAAAACATATCCAAAGATAAAAACAGAAGAAATGTTTATTAACCAAAGTAAATTATCACAATTCTATAGATTCAAGATTCTTGATGTGTTTCAAGAAGATCAGTGCAGGATGATCAAAAGAAAGCCTAAGGCACCCAGTAATATCTGGAGGAAAAAGTACATAGGTCAATATGCAGTACAGGAATAGGACAGCCCAGCCCAAGGAAAAAATTATTCTGGCAGCTCCAAAGAACCACTCCGTAGCAAAACAAGCGACCCTTTCCACCAGCTTGTGAGCCCACAAAGAAAAAACAGTACAGAATTTGAAGCTTCTATCCTTAGCCTTCCCTGTGAAAACAACGGACAGACCCCACCAACATGGCCAACGATGAGACCAGTTTAGCAGGGGAAGTAGTTGGCACCACTGTTCACTTTCAGAATTACTGCTGGTTTCAGATACTTCAAACATTTTGCATTGTGGAAACTCTATTGGAATACACAAGCTAGTGCTGAATATATTATTTCTGGCCTATCATTTAATCAGACCATATGGAGCAATAAAAATGTGATGCTTAGTAATAATTAATTGAGGCTCTGCATAATGCTGATAATTAGTGCCAGGTGCAGGCAACATTGAATGCTTTCAGAAAAGAGGAGATCACCTCAGGTCATGGGACAAATGTTTGTCCAGAAGAAGATGCAAGAAATAAAGTTCTAGGTCTACTTCCTAAATAAACTCAGGGTACCTTTTGCAAAAAGTGCATCTACACAGGATATACAAAGACTCCATATTTTCCAATTTTAAAAAAAGCAACTAGAATGATTCAATACTCATTTAAAATATGGGCGACACATTGACTTTTTCAAATATTGTCTCGGAGTGGGAGATGAAAGCTGTGGGAATGCCTATCATATGTTAATGTAATGTCTGGTTTCTAACATGCCAAGGTGAATTTTTCAGTGACCATCTTGACTGAACTTCTAGCCTCAAGAACAAAATGTTTTACAGAATGTTACAACAAAACTCTACTTCAACTCATAAAATAGAACTTCTGAAGTGAGGATATGTTTATTTTTGTGTTTGAGCAGTAGGACCATTAAAAATATGTCCCTACACATTTCTTTTTATACAGAAAATGTGAGGACTTCTGTTCAATAATCTGAGGATGGTGAATTTTGCCAAGAATATGTATTTTTCAATACTTGCTTATGAATTCTGGCCCAGGCACAGATATTTTTCTATTCAAATGAAACGTATTTTAATACTACAGGATTGGGAAGCACATAGGAATTTCTTCAAGCTTTTGTTTTGTCACTTTATTTTTGATGGCCCAAGCAGATTTCACCTGATGCACTTGGCTTTTAATTTCGATACTTGAGGGGACCAGCAGTTAGCATATGGCACAGAGAGAGAGAAAACAGAGCGAGGGCGGCGTGCAAGCAGGGCAGCTGGTGGGCTTGACAGCTCTTTTCCAAATTACTCATCATGTTTTGAGTTGCTGCTAGGAAAAAATGTGTCGCCCATCTCCAAAATAGATGTTCTTTTTTATTTTTAAGCTTGGGAAGGGCTTCCGATAGAAAAATAAGACAGATGGCTATAGGAAGTAAGATATTTGTTCCATATTTAGACTGTTTTGTTCCTTCATCAGGAGAGTTTTCCAAATAAACAAATGAATATTTCAACACTCCTAGTGAAGTACACATGAGGCAGTTTGGCTTTTTTATATAAAGAATGCTTTTGAAATAATACAATGTCAGAATCACAGGAAGCTTAGTGGATTTCTAATTATCGAAGTCGCATTAACATAGATCTTGTAGGAACTTGCAAATATCGCAGCTGCCTTAGAGGACTCTTTTTAGTTGCGGGTGACACTGCAGACAAGTACTTGTGATCTCTGGTTTTCTTGGTTTGCCAGCACGCACTCGACTGCTTCCATTTGAGAAATATCTTGATCAACATTTCCCAGAATCTCAAAACTGCATTTCAGAGTGTTTAAAGCCAGCTGTGAACGGCAGTTATCACATCTTTAACCCAGCTGAAGCTCCTGGGCCTGCCAGGAGGATAGAACTTGGAGCGTGGAATTTACAGAAGAATGTTTACGTGGGGATTGGCACACAGGAGAGGCTCAACGAGTGTGATGTAGTGACTGTTTTCTGAATTTGGATTCCAGACTCTACGTGACATTTTACTTTTCTCTCAAAAGCTACTAAGCCCTTATTTTGATGTACTGCCTGTGATTTTCTTTAGGTACACCATACAGATTTCATCATCAAATTAATACTGGAATTGACAACGAAATATAATTCATGGCATTACTTGAATTTTATCTCTTGGATTCCAATAGATGTTTGAATATTTACATTACTGAAGTATATGGAGGCAAAGAGTTGATACCGAGAAACACCTGGCTAGCTTCCTTATTATCAGTTTTGTCATTCATAATCCAATAAAATAGATCTAACATTCATTTACAATATTAATAGTAGTTGTCAAGTTTAAAGTATAGTTTCTCATGATTCTGAACACTGTCATAAGTCATCTGAGATAGATTTATGAAATGACAGACTTCCCAAGAATAAAGTACGATGTGTCAAGTAGCTATTTTTTATTTCCAATCCAATGGGAATTTAAGAAACCATTTCAAACAAGAATAAAAATCAGAAAAAAAAAACACTTTTGAGATGCCTTTTGAGTGACAGATACATCTTAATATCTTTAAAAAATCATGTCACTTTAATCCCAGTATTTTTCTTTGTATAGTGGTTTTAAATGCATCAGAAATTTTTAATGTGCTATGTGCTGAGAACTTGTAACAGTATGTAAATGAAGCAGTCATGGCATATTTACATAAGCTTTCTATGGGGAGATCTATATTTTGAATGTGATTCTTCTGCTTCAAGGTTTTTTGTTAAAATTAAAATTTATTTTTTGTAATGTTTTATTACTTTTAATAAGAAATGAAGCAGTTTCAAAACATGTTAGTAGGATAGCCACAATAATTACTAAAATGCCTACTGTTGTCTTCATAGTACTTGTTCAGAGTACAAGATGGAGACATGATAACTTTTCTAAACACTATTGGTACATATATATCTCCCCATAATGGTATGTTATCAGCAGAACTGGTAATGTCAGAAACTTGAGCCTTTTACAGCTCAGCACACTTATCTGGCTTTATTTCTTATGCCTCGTTGTTAAACTTTTCTGCTGAGTGCTTAAGTCCAAGTTAAAGCAAGACCTACATAACAAAACATGTAACTTTTGTATCTCCCAAGGTCACTCAAATCCCCTCAGGTTTTACTTTGGAACCACACACAGTGCTTTGTAAAACTTTTGTCAGTTTCAGCCATCTTGATGAATCATGGCCATTGCTTTGGCCAGTTGTCTCTCTGTGAAAGCCTGGGAGAATGTTTTTTCTCTAGGCGACTATCCTAAGGCACACTATGCATAAACAAGCTGAAGTCTGGAGTGCCCAAAACCATCCTTAATCTTTTTTATTTATTTATATATGTGGCACAGTGACTTGCTACATGGCTGAGACTCGTAGTGATCCTCCTGCGTCAGGCTACCCAGTTCTGAGATTATAGGTGTGCGCCACCACATCTACTTTTGGTGGCCAGCAATATGTGCCTGGCACAGGTCTGGCATGGCACATGGTACCAGAAATTGAACCCGGGTCCTTGTGCTTACCAGGTAGGCACTGAGACTGCTAAGCTACCTACCCTGCTCTAAAGCCATTCTTTCATTGACACATATCATGTATCTCTTTTAATAATGACAATAAAATTGTAAGTAGAATAACTTAAAATAACTTTTTCATGAATTCATAAATATTTCTTTACTGCTTAGTTATCAAGAACTCCAAAAATAGTAAGATTGTCATAATTACTGCAATTAATGTTTTATGATAACTAATCTATTTCATTATATATAAATCTCTCCACTTACATTGTTATATATATAAAGAAGTACTTCCTTGTGCCTGCAACCTAGTTTCCAGAAGTTGAGAGAAGAAATCTAATTGGGGGATCAGGTAGCCTGTTTTCTTGTCTGTTCTGTCTTTTCCTGTTTCATTTCATCCTGCCCCTTTTTCTTCGTCATTTTGAATGCCAACTCACTGACATCCAGATGTAGCATTAATAGGAACTGCTATGCAAGCAAGGAAGTGAGAAGTATCGGTGACCAGCAGATTCCTCAGATTTTAAGCACAGATTTTTGAAAGCATGACTGATCTAACAACATTGCCTCAAAAATTTCTTGCAATTTGTATTTGTTTACTTCAGATATCAATATATTTTAAACCTCCAAATGCAAAAAATACATGTCTCAAAAGTTAGGAATACATTAGAAAATAGCGGCACACAAAACATTTTTCACATAATCAGTGTTAAACTCAATACATTTCTGCAGCAACTTTGATAAACTAGTATTACTCTCTTCACTTTATAGATGGTATGATCAGGAGCTAGGGATTTTAGGGTAGTAAAATATAGAACTTATTAAAAATCACATATTATAATTTCAAATTGGGAATCCAAATTTTACTGCATTTGCTAATGATATAAAAACACATGTATAATAGAAACATCTGTGAATATTTCTACCAATATAGGTTAAGTGGAAATAATGTTCACGCAGTACATTAAGAAAGCTTTAGAATCCTATTGGGCAATTTATAAACCCCTGAAAATTGAATAAGTTATTAGCATATCATTTGGCATACTAAAGAAGTGATCTACTGAATTCATTCATTCAATTAATTACACATCAATGCATTAGTGTTTTCATTCATCTATACCACACTTACCAAGATTTAGTTTGTTTAAACTAACTATTGGTGGGTTAATCTGAACTTCAATCACATTGCAGAAAGTTTGGTGCATCGAAAGACTGGAAATTATTTTATCATCCCAATGTTTTCAAATATTTAAATTTCAGTAAGTGCAAGATACTCAAAATAGAATGAGTTATATTATAAAAATTACTAAATTTTCCTGCCAAAGAATATGTTTTCCACTTACTTCCACACTGAGGACAAGAATCTATTTATAGTAACTTAAAGCATTCTGTGAAAGTTGTAATGAAATGGACACGCCAATAGTGAAGAGCACATACGGCAGGCAAAATACTCCTATAGAGCTGTGAACCTGCATATTTCAAATAAAAGTGAACTGTTAATCACACCTCTTAATTTTACTTCAAAACTTCTTAACCTTAACTAATAACTGTCATGACCAATCATTTAGGGTGGTATACATACAATGGTAAAGATCATTATGTATTTTATCCTTCAGAGAGTTAGCAGTTTATAAAATTAATCATTTTTTTATTCTTTCACATGAAAATTGGGTACTTATTGTTTTCTATGCAGTAAAATTACAGGAATCATTTTTCAAAGGGATGACAAAGTTAGAAGCACCTTTTATAGCAGATAGCTTCTCAACATTAACGCAGGTGGGTGAATGCATTTAGTTCTTTTAAGTGCTTCTATGCATGAGTTGGGAAGCATTATACAAAGCCATGCTAAATGGATAGAAGGATGGCTACTTACCAACAGGGCGAGCTGTAGACATTACAATGGTGTGGGGTGAACATAAAAAAAGAAATTAAAAAGAAAGAAAAGAAAGAAAATTATCAGAATGCATGATGTGTAATGCCACGTTTAAGTATGGACAATAGAATGATTCCTAGTCTCATAATTCAACCACGAGTAGAATGTTCTCAGCTTAATTAAACTGGAAGTAACAAACACTTTTCTAAGAAAATCATTACGTTGAAGTGAAGAACTGAATATAAGGAATTCGAGAGACATTTTAGGTCAAGTCTTAGGATCATCAGCAATTACTACAGGTATCATTTCAAAGACCTCAAGCTAAATATTCTTGTGTTACCCTGCTGAGTAAAACTATTGTAATCACAGCCTGAGAAATGTCACTTCAATAAAAAAAGGCCTCTGTCTGATTTAAATAGCAATTGGATTTTAAGCATGGTTGGTCAGAACTATTACAGGACTACAGAAAAGCCTCCGATGCTGTTTTGAGTCAGTAATAAGTTAAGGTCACATCAGGTTTCATCCGTGGACAGGGAGGATCAAAATATGACAGATAGGTTACAGCACCCTTAGTCTTCAACTCGGCAGCTCCTTAACTACTGTTAAGCTTTTTCCAGGAGAGGCCAGGATAACAACGCCTGACAAGCTGACTACTCTTGTGCATCCTGAAAATGACTTTCAAACTTCTGTTCCAAAAATTATTTTTTATTATACTGTAGGAATAGGCTGTTCTTTTTATTAATGTACAAAAATTGGTAGCGATAATCTTGAGCTTAATAATTCTTTTTAAAGATAATGCCACATCATTTTATGCAGTAAACAACTTTATGTGAAAGTAATGGATATTATAAAACATGTACCCACATTATCCAAATAAAGGAGAAATACAGTTAAGATTATCTGAGTTTTCATGAAGTCCTAAGTTCAGAATATAAGCTTTTTTTCCAGGGCGATTTTTCACCCACAGTACAGTGGATACAGGGTTAGTGGGACATAGCGGATACCTAGAATGAGGAGTGGCAAGGTTTCTGTTGACGATGGCCTTGGGCACAGCCACACGGACACTGCATGCAAGCACACGCACGCACAGCCACTCGTTCAACTCCTACGCCATAAATAAAGTGTTGTGTCATCTCGGAAAACAATGACACAACGGCCTTTCTCTGAAAGCTGTGGTTTCCTATGGTAGTGTTGCACTCAATTAATAGAAAAGAAAAAGACAGTATTGGGGAAATTGCAGTAGCAGTATAAAATATTCTAGATCAGAGAAATCCTATTATGTCCTAGAGGATATAGTGCGTTTCTTAGCAGGAGTAAAAAGGAAGTAGATTTCCCAATGTATCATATAATTTTTTTTCAAGGGTGGAACCCAGGATAAAAAAGTGGCCCCTATACTGAAGAAAGCCTTGGAGGATCACAGTTTACCCACACCTGGACAACAAGGCATGATTCTGTCTCAAATAAGACAAACTTGCAATCTTCTTTGTGTGTGTGTGTGTGTGTGTGTGTGTGTGTGTGTGTGTGTTTTGGCATAGGGTCTACAGGGTGTTCAGAATCTTACTACTAGATTGGACTCACAGTGATCTGCCTGTTTACAGCCTGCCAAGAGCTAGGCTTAGAAGTGTGTGCCACCATGCCCAGTCTCAATGGATGTCTCATTGTGCCCTGGGGGTGGGGCCAGTGTGGCAGGGTGGGGAATCAAACCCCAGTCCCTGTGCCTGCTTGCAAATGCTTTAGTCCACTGAGCTATTTGGATGGTCCAATGAATAAGACAATGTTTAGCTCAGTGGTACAATATCTCTAATTACAAAGAAAAAGATAACATCACCATCATAAAGTCTTTCCTTGTTCTAATTGATCAGATTTCTAAGTTTTTCCTCAATGTCCTGTAGAAATGAGCTTTGCCTCGCGCTTTGCAATTGTACTCTTATAGTTGCTATATAATTCTGGATTTGAACCTGTGGTTTTAAGGATGAAAAAGAAAAGCCTCCCTTGAGAAATCATGCTGAAATCATGATTGCTTATTCACTTTGGAATTTATTCTCCTATATTTAGGGGGTCCACAGGGTCTCACTAGATAGACTGGACTCAGCGCCTCTTCTGCTTTTAGCCTCCCAGGCTCTGTGATTACAGGCGCACACCACCATGCCCACTCTCAGTCTCTACTTCAGTCCTCTGCACAGGGCAGGGCTGGCACAACCTGCTGGGAATCAAATCCTGGCCTCTGAGCTCTGCCTAGGCAGGTGTTTCTGTCCCCTGAGCTATCGGGCTGGCCCTTAGAATAAATGTTTAAGCCTTTGTTTTTTTTTTTTTTTTCTTTTTGTCTTTTTGAGACAGGGTCTCAATGTGCAGTTCAGGCTGGCCTTGAGCTCACTTTGGTAGCCCAGGATGGTCTCGAACTCACATTGATCCTCCTGTCTCAGCCTCCCAAGTGCTGAGATTACAGGCGTGAGCCACCAGGCCTGGCAAGCCTTTGTTTTCTTAAAAAAAAAAAAAACAGAAATAACAACAGCAGCAAAAAATCCACAACTTTTTTCAGGAAGGCCCTCATTTAAATAAAACTACTGGAACAACTGCAAAATGGAGAAAATTTTTATAGATATGTAGTTTGTAATGATTAAGCTGTTTTGAGTAAATTTTAAAAATTCTATTAACAATTATTCCCTTAGAGAATAAATGCTAGCTTTGTTGTTGAGTAACTTCACCTTTTTTCTAATTCTTTCGTTCAGCAAATGGGCAGAGAGAAACTAAGGGATGATAACCTTAATTTTGGTATCTACTTCATTCTATTTTTCAAGGGGAAAACAGTATAGGATTTCTGTGTTTCAGGTACTGATTCTAAAACTCCCTCAGCATTTCCTAAAGTGAACATAAGTATACAATTTTAGTAGAAGCATCACAATAAACTTTGTTACATACGAACATATTGTTTTTGTGGGGAAAAAAAGCAGATGGATGTTCTCAAATCAGCAAATTAAACTAAACTGTGTTCCTTCATTAAAAAGCAGAAAATGAACATTACCTTCTGGCTGGTTGACATTGTTCTATTTAAACAGTCCCAAGAAGGTCTGAAGATTTTAGTGTGTGTATAAAAAAGTACGAGAAAAAAAGTAGATAATTTTCCCTGATTGAACTCTTAAGATGAGAACTCCCAACTGATTTACTTCCTAATAGTAAAAATATTTTAACTAATTTTTTATTCTGTATTATAGTTCCTTCTAGAGATCTTTTCTTTAACCCTGGTTTGGGGGCTTCAGTTGTACACAGGTGATAAATTTATACTCAGATAATGAATGCTGGAATCTGCCTGGAGGCTATAGATCAGGGGCAAAGCCATTTAGGCTGTGCTGAATTTTTTTTTTTTAATATAAAGTTACTACCAGTGAACACTATTTCAGTTATTTGTTTTATGAGTTATTTTGAAACCTTGGAGCGAGGAGCGTGGTTGTTAAATAAAATGTGAAACTTGGAGCTTTGAGCAAACTGTGGAAACAGCAGGGAAAGCTCTTCAAGCAAAGGGACTGCCCAAGAGCCCACGTAGAAAAGAACCCCGGCTGCCTTCAGCAACACACATCTCCTCACACTTTTGCACCCTGTGTTTAGCCAGCAAATAGTTTTTGAATGCAACCTTTCTTTCTGGGTTACTTTCTCTACTCACTTTAGAAGTCCACAGACACAAGTGTAAAATTAGGGATAATTTTGTCAGGTACATTGATTTGCAAAGAGCTGCATACTTAAAAACACAGAAGGGATAAGCTAGAGTATTCATTGCTTCACAGGAGTTATCAGATTTTGCTCAGATGACATCCACACATATATTCAATTCACACATGGTCCTAGTTCTTGATGCAGTATGTAATGAGGAATGAAAATATTTTTAAGCAACGAATATTTTGATTTTGGTTGTCTTTGTTTCATATTAAAATTCACCTAGCAGGAAAAAAAAAAAAAAAAAAAAAAAAAAAAAAAAAAAAAAAAAAAAAAAAAAAAAAAAAAAAAAAAAAAAAAAAAAAAAAAAAAAAAAAAAAAAAAAAAAAAAAAAACAATGCTTAGGTGCACTAGGAATGAAAAGGTTGCGAAACAGTGACACAGAGTGGTTTTCATGTCTCCGGAATGGGACGGTTGTTTGGTAAGAGCTCCGTGTGGGTGCGTCGATTTGCCCAGTGTGAAGGCTGCATTCCCGCGCTTTCACACGCCATTTTTTTCTTAGCAAGTGGAGGAGCATCTTTTAACAATTGTGGGTACATTTCTTGCAGCACCGTACTTCTCTAAAGTCTTCTCCTAGCCTTGTAAAAACTTATCGGAACAGAGCTTCCCAAGGGCAAAAGTGATGCCTAAGCAGGGCATGTGCGAGGCATGGTCTGAGGAAGATGGCGCCTGCACCACCACGCTCCTCACCACCAAGGATGGGAGGATGAGGCGCTGTGAGCAGAGGAAGCCACACATCGGGTGGAGGTGAGGCTGTCCACGTCTGTTTAGGGCCCTAAGAGCATAAAGGCTGCCGTGGAAATTCGTATTTGGAAAGGGCCAATGCTTGCTGTTCTCGTGGTACAGCTTGGTCTCCTGCACTATATAAGCTACCTCCTGCAGCCAGCAGGTTCCACCAGGAGGACAGCCAAGTGCACGGTGGGATTTCATAATGCTTTCCTACACTCCTATGCAGCTCCAGTAAGTCTCTTAAGTGTCCATGATTACAGGACAGATTGCACCCAGAAGTGAAGGTTAGCAGAAGAGCAGCGCTACTTCAATTATTTGGTGTCAGCGAATTCACAATCGCTCTCTAAGTCGGATTATGAATGCGCAGGGGCTACCCTGTTGTCGATTTTCCCCCTTACTTTTTTTCAGATTGATCTTCTGAATGCCAAATTCTAAGTATATTTTCTGATGAACAGAAAATGTGTCCTTACCTCTGGAACTGATTGCACTTATAGGCAGTTGGAAAGCGGCAGGAATTTAAAACCCTAGCGTACCTCTTTTCTGTTTTCTAAAGTTTAATTGTAAGCAGTACAAAGCATTTCATCCGCTGAAGTTACTCATCAATTGCACACTCCATGGACAAGCGGAGTCATTTTATATCAGCTAAGGACGGAAATCCACAAAAGCTAAGCTCTTCCTAGAACGGGGGCGTTCTGCGTGTGAACTCACTCGCCAGCCTGGACGGTTAGCCTCTGGGTTCAATTTCATGCCACTGACTCACTTAGCTCGCTTACCTCGGACGGTGAGGGTAGCAGAGGATTCCACTTTTCCCACCCGGTTCTCGGCCACACACACGTAGGTACCCTCGTCGGTACTCAGGGCCTTTTTAATTCTCAGGGTGTAGTCATCTTTGACGTCATACCTGGGTAGGACAGGAGCTGGATTCATTAAACAGCACGGACCAAGAGACAGCAGCGCTCACCATCACACCTTCTTTTTGTACTGGAATTTGTCCAAAGCAAAGTAGACGCACAAACAATATTCAACCGTAAAAGTACAATATTTTGATTATACTTATTTTAATAAGAAAAGATCACTAATCTCCCTGCTGCCTTCAGGCTGCCCATCAGTTCCACGTTTTATGGATCTGTACAGCCCTTGCCAGGTTACTACAAAGCCATGACCACTTGGCTCTTTCCTTGGAAGTTCCTAATTGGTGAGGACAGCAGTGTGCATTTCGGGTTCTTGGTGAGTCATATGTTCTATTGTTTTTAGGACAAAAACAATTTTAGGCTTACATTACAGACTACCCTAATTGGATATATTCTATTTCTACCTTAAGCTAAATGAATCATGCAGCACCACAAGATACAGACTGCTAATATCCTCCTGTCTCAGCCTCCCTGGTGCTGGGATAACCAGGGTGTGCCACCACGTTCGGTGTTGAGGCCAGCATGCCATGCAGTACCAGGGATTGAGCCTGGGTCCTTCTGCTTGCCAGGCAGGTGCTTAGCCCACCCAGCTATTTTCCTAGCCTTAACTTATTTGTTATTTTCTACAATTAGTTAGAAAATATTTATCCATTATTCCTGTTTGAGGACTTCTATTAGTATATTAGCAAAATATGATTACCTCTCCTGGAAACCCATGGACACGATGATCCTGCCCTTTTTTTATTCTGTATTGTCGCATTCTTGCCTGCTTCACGAGTGTCATATCTCTGTCCCAAACGAGCATAATCATGTGCACAAGAGTCCCAGAGTCAGGGGCAAATCTGCCAGAGTTTGCTCTTGAAGTTAGCCTCCTTCTCCACTTGGGAGTTGAACACGACCCTTGAATGCTCGGGTTGCCAACTGCCTTCTCAGCCGACTGTGCTAATGACAACATCTATCCTAAAAGAATGACGGTGGACGTTGGGTGAGGAATTATATGCAAAAGGATTCAAAGGAGCGCAGAAAGCAAAGGTCATATTCGCTGTTTACTATGCCTACTAGAACCATGGGTTGAGTGCTCCTTGGTTCCCTACTAATTGAAGACCTAACTAAATGAAAATGTGTTCAAGGCTGCTGATTCCCCATGTTTTCCTGTTAGGGCTTTCATTTGGGCTACACTTACAGTATCGAGCAAATACTAAACTAAGAGGCATAGTAACAATTTCTGATTGACTTTGTCAACAAAATGTGTATCTGAAAGAGTGATTTTGATGATGACTTCAGATACAATGATGTGACATAACATTTAAGTAAAATAAAATTTCTGACAGTCGTTCTATCAGTGTAGATAGTATACATAGCT
The DNA here is from genome assembly GCA_004027025.1 of Myocastor coypus. NCBI lineage: Eukaryota > Metazoa > Chordata > Mammalia > Rodentia > Myocastoridae > Myocastor > Myocastor coypus. The sequence goes on along the minus strand of PVJA010000137.1, from coordinate 65,280 downwards.
GAAACCTATAAATAATGAAAAAAACCAATGCATTTTATAGTATTTCCAGTCCATCTAAAAAATACCTAATTCCTAGCTACAGTTATGGTCCTGGCTACTACCATTTAGACTGTCTTCTTATTATTCTAAAACATAGTTTTCTCAAAAAAATAAAAGAAATAAGATGAGCTTAATGATCTGAAAGTTTCTTGAATCAAAGTACACATAAACACTAATTCTGAAAAAAAAGTCTAATTCTAGGTGAACAAAAGATATAGAGACTAAATTAGCTGCGAAATCATTGAGAAAAAGAAATTCATGGATTGTCTCATCACTGAAAACATAGCATTGCCCAGATTGTTCCTGGCATTCTCCATACAGTGTTCTGATATAGAGATTGCCTCTGTGTAGATAAGGAATCTGATAAGCCAGGAAGTGACATATTCAGTGTAGGGTTTTTTCACCCAATTTTAAAAAAATTTATTTTAAAAAATAAAAACAGCCGGGCGTGGTGGCTCACGCCTGTAATCCCAGCACTTGGGAGGCTGAGGCAGGAGGATTGATGTGAGTTCGAGACCAGCCTGGGCTACAAAAGTGAGCGCAGGACCAGCCTCAACTGCATAACGAGATCCTGTCTCAAAAAGACAAAAAAAAAAATAAAAAATAAAAATAAAAAAATAAAAACAAAGCAGAAATCAAGACAAAGATACAGTAAAAAGTAACTGTGCAAATGGTAAAGTTAGCAAAACAAGACGAAAAATTTAACAATGTTTATTATACTACATATTTTTTATTGCCCAAACTGCAGTTTTGATTAATAGATTTAGGTATGCAAAACTGGGCAAATTACTGATTTTGTTTCTTGTTTTTTAATTGTATATATTTGGTGCAGGGCCTCATGGCAGAGGTCAGACTCATAGCGATCCTGCTGTTTCAGCCTCTCCAGCGCTAGGACTGCAAGGGTGTGTCATGGCGCCAGGCTCCTGTGGCTCTGTCCACTCCACGTGGGGCTGGTGTGGTGGTGCACGTGACTGAAGAGCCTGTTCCCTGCCCTTGCCAGACAGGCGCTTAGGGCACTGAGCCATCCTCCCAGCCCATGGTCAGATAATTAAACATTAATGCTTACTGTCAATACACTAAGCTTTTCTTGTCCTTTCATCTTGTTCTTCTAAATGTGTACCATTTCTACTCTCTTATCAATTAGCATCTTTAAAATAAAATTTAAACACGTATAACATAAAATATATAATAATATTTAATATATAGATCCTGAAGAAAGGTTAATGTCATTTATTATTCAAGAAAAAAGCAAAATTGAAACCACAACTCTCAGTGTGTCCTTTAATCTCCCTGTAGGGACAATACTTAGTCTAACTTTATTTTCTTTGTATAAACTCATTCAGAAATGCATAAGAATAAATACACATATGAATACGATGTTTTAGTGCATTAATGTTTTGATTAAGTATATATTGGGTAACATTTAAATCAAGGTAAATGAATTTATTTGCATAATCATCAATCATTTCTTCACTGACTAAAATATGTATTTTTTTCTAGCTTCTTGAAATACCCAGTGCATACTGGTTACTGAGTCTTAGTTTAAGTTTAAAAGGCTTATATGAGATGTAACTGTGTAATTTAGATTGAAGAATAATTTCACATTCAACTAATATGTATTTATTACTTCTGAAAACAATTTACTCCATGTAGGGCCAGCCAAATAGCTCAGTGGATTGAAGCACCTGCCTAGACAGATGCAGGGCGGGGGGGCTGCATCCCCACCCTGCCACGTGGGCCCTGCCCTGGGACATGCCGAGACAGTGAATGAGACTGGGGTGGTGGTGCACACCTATAATCCCAGCGTTCGGGGGGCTGAAAACAGGAGGACCGCTATGAGTCTGATCTACATAGTGAGATCCTGTGGACGCTGTACTAAACGCATGAAAGAAATAATTTTCATCCATCTAAGAGAAATTATCCATTGTATAAGCAACAACACAGAGGATAAATATAATATGAAAGTCATTTCTTTCTGTAGAAAAAGTACACTTAATGTAAAATGACAAAACACATAACATTTGTGCCTATGTAACTGTGATATCTAATTTCTTCAGATTGGTTGTGTATTTTCTAAAGAAGGTTAAAAGAGGGATGGGGTGACAATATTATATTCAATTTTATTTTTTGAAGGCTTTTGTTTATTAGGTATACCAGATAGTTTCCAGAGGAAAATTTAAACATAAAAAAGAGAAAAAAGAAAATTTAATCATAAAATATTACTCAGAATAAATAAATGGAATTAATCTTAGCTACATATATAAGAGGCTAAGTTTCAAAGACACAGTTCTTCACTGGGAAGTTGAATGAATTATCAGGAAATTGTATTATCTTTTGGGAATTGTGGAACAGGTTTTCAGGTGCCGATTGTTAAAAAGATAAATACAGCAATACTCTGGTTGGATGAAGAGTCTCATGAGGCTACTTCTAGATTCTCACTGGATACAAGGAGGCCACGCACATAGCACCCAACCCATTCCTACCAACTTAGTCATCCTTTGGGCTAGCAAAAGATCTAGGGTAATGACTTTCTTTTGATTTTAATTCTAACTTTTTAGAGTACAAAAAGTATTAAAACAAAAGAAATTACAAAAGATACTGAGCAAAGTTTGAATTTCACATTATTTGCTGCATTGCATAGCATTGACTCCAAATTAGTTGTTCATATTACAAGACAAATGCAGGCAAAATTGGAAGAAAGAAAAATTTACAAGAAGCTCACAATAGAGAAAAAAGGAAAAGAACTGCAGAAACACGACACAGCCTAAGCCCTGACTGCACCTTGTCACTGGAATGGCACACGACCTTCTGGAGGTCACAGGGTGAGCAGAGATAGAAACTCTTCACTGTCCCAACATCGTCTTGTGACGGAAAATGCCCCTGCGAGGCCACTGTACTTCAGCTTTTTTGTCGTCCCAGAAATAGTTCCTGTTCCAGATCTGGCTGCTTCTCTCTTCAGAAAATGGCTGCCTCCTGGGATGTATAACTGGTCACCGTGACACACAGCTGGTCACCATCATGCACACTGTATAAACCAATCTCCAACTGACAAGCCATGCTGCCTCTGTACTTCCTGCCGGCCCATCCCGTAGAAGCCCTCGACCACCAGGCATCTAGGCCTGCACTTTGGGAATGATCCCGAGCCGTGCCCATCGATTTAAGCAAGCCTGCTTCCACATCCTGGGTGCAGCATGGTGTCTCTGTTTGCTGCTGGAACTTTTCCTCGATTATCAGTGAAACTTGAGAGTGTGCGTGCTATGATGAGATTCATACTTAGGTTATTTTATTATTAATTAGTTTTATTTTGAGAGAGCTTCTTGTTAACTTGCGCTGCTGGGACTTCAAATTTTGATCTTCCTGCCTCTCAGCCTTTGGTATCAGTGCTAGGAACACAAGTGTGTAACTCTGTCACTAGCTAATAGTAAGTATTTAATTTGTTTTAGGCAAGGAATATGTGTGGCCTATACCCTACATACTGAGCACTCCGTTAAAGTCAGGGATATGCTTTTTGGTGTTGCTGTTTTCCTTTTTTTTAATATAATGTCTTTGGTCCAGGGTCTCATTACACAGCTTGGTTTCTGATCCTCCCAGTTCAGCCTCCCTAATGCTGGGTTCACAGGAAAGCACCCCCAAAGCCAGTCTAGGTGGCATGTAGTACCGGGGATTGAACCCTGGTCCTTGCACTGACCTAGGCAGACACTTCGCAGAGCTACATATGCACACCTAGGGATAGGTGTTTTTATAAAACGTAGAGCCTCCTGGGCCAGCCCGAGAGCTCAGCAGATTGAGGTACCTATTTACACAGAGCGTAATGACCAGGGTTTGATGCTGGGGGTTGATGCCGGGCTTAACCTGCTGGCCCTGCCCCTGGGGCATGCTGAGGTGACAACTGAGACTGGACGTGGTGGTGCCAACCTGTAATGCCAGTGCTTGGGAGGCTACAAAGAGGAGAATCACTGTGTGTCTGATCTTCACAGTGAGAGCCTGTAGACTCTGTACCAAATACATTAAAGAAATGTAGCGCCTCATGAGATGTCCTCAGCTACAAGGACGTCCTTATAGCTCAGAGTCCAAGCTGGCAACTCACGCTGATCTCCCACGGTGTGGGACTGGGTGTGTTGATCTGCTCTGACCTTCCCCAAGTATAAACAATGGCGCTAGTCCTTCTCACTCAGCTGTGTTATAATAAACAAATAAACAACAACAACAAAAAAACACAAATAATTCACAACTTTGAAGATTCAGACACTGGAGAGATCAGGATCTAAAATTATCATTGCTTATTTTTTAAATTTTCATTAAGGTTTTTGCACCATTTACGTATGCGTAACAATCATGCTCACTGTATGAAACTTGTAGCTGTACGCGACGGGTCACGATGCTTCTTTTTCCCTGTGTCCATTCCCTCCTTTCGAGCCTCTTCCTTTCCCTGTCCACAAAGCTTTGTTTTCACTTTATCTTTGGTTTTCTCTTCCTTCCATTCCTTCTCTCCCCTCCCGGCTTCCCTTTTCCTTTAAACAGCAATTACCATTTCTGACAAAATCTTTTCATGCTTGACTTTGTGAGACGGTCCTCTGAATTTGGGTTTTCCATGAAAATTCATAGATTATAATAGCTGTTCTATAGCCTAAGTGTTTTGAAGTAAATTAAGAGCATCAACAGAAACTCACTTATCAATAAATATAAATTTGATTATGTCTTGTTACCCTTTGAAAATGCTTAATGCCCCGCCACTTCGTAAGTGACTACAGTATTGTTTACGGTCCTCAGGACTTTAGATAAACTGGCTCTTGTGCACTGTCCTGTTCACTTTCGTGTTACATAATCATGGCACATCATAGCCTCTTCAGCTGGAGACACTACTGTCCTTTCCAACATTACAGACCCAGCATCTCAGCCTCAAGTCATAGCCTCAGCCACAAACTCAAGAGACTCAAACACGTCAGGGTACCTTTCTGAACATTCTTGGACTCTGTGAGCAGAGAAATAGCAGATCCACTACTGACTGGGACAGGATGTGCTCTTAGCTAAAAAAAGTCAGGAACATAAGGACTAGTTTTAAAGACATGACGTTTAACTAACTTCAAAACGAAGCAATTGAGTATTTTTGGCTTTGAATTTAGACATTCTAAAGCAAAACATGAGTAAATGCTTTTCCTAACCCACAAATGGAGGCAGCTGTAGCTGGGAGAAGAAATCCACATAAGGTTCTACTATCAGTCGGCGCTTTCTTTAAGGGGTCATGTGTTCCTTCAGACAATAATTTGCTTTGTAAAGTTACACATTTGATAAGTAACTCTTTGTCAAATATTATTGCTGGCTTTAATTAAAAACAAGAGCAGAAAAAGGAACCAGTGTAAAGCCATTTTTGATGAGGCAATTGTGCTAGGAGTGGGGTGCTTTTCATTGTGTAATCTACCAGTCTGGGACTTGCATAAATGCAGTCATTGTTGCCAGGTTTGATTAATGACAGTTGTACAATCGTGTGTTGACAGTCCTCACCGTAGAGGTACCTTATTTTTTCTGATATGAAACACTGCTGAAAAATGCAACCCAATCAGATTTGGCCCCTGGACAACATGTGCTATCATCACTGTACCGTGAATTGAGATTGATTGGTAACCAGCTGTGACAGAGTGGGAAAAGCGCTCTGTGTTTCTGTGTTGTTGATTTTTTTTTCCCCAGAAAAAAAAAAAAAAATGAAAGAAAATCAAATTGTGTCAAAACCATTACCATCTGTTCAGCTAAATAATAAACAAAACAAACTAAATTTATTTTAATACTTGAAACAACAGTTTGTATGCAACGTTCTGTTGATGTGAGATCTTATAACTGATGAATAATCTTCAAAGCACTTTAAAGCAGAAATATTATTATTGTTTGAGAAAAGAAAGTGCTGCGTACTAAAATAATTTACAACTTTGAGTAAAAGAATTTTGCTTCTTCCTTATAAATAACCTTACCCTCATATGTGGTGGGAACAATGTCTATAAATCTAAATTTACTATGGAAGTATCAAGCAAGACTTGAAAAGTGGCAAAACTTTGCAGCAGAGCCATATTTCACACACTGCTCATACTCCACGATTCCCAGGCATGTTAAGCCTTTAAGGGAAGGCAGTTTTCATGATTTTCTGGTTTATGTGACTACCATGTAGGTAATTAGGAGCTCTCAACCTGCTCCCAATAGGCCTGGAATGGGGTAGAAAGGAGGAAAGGAACGCGGGCTGAGGCTTCTCTCAGGAGCTGAGGTGCTCCGTGCTCCACACAGGCCTGGGCACCTCACCTTGTTTAAATGAGGCGAGGGTGGCATACACTTCCTGCAGGGCAGTTCTCGTCTCCATACACCTTTGCCCAGATGGCAACTTACGCCCTCAACATGCTCGGTGCTCAGATCTGCTCTGACTTCTCTCTAGATGGGCTCTGCCTCCAGCACTGCAGCAAATGGTGTGCATTCCCACTTCAATGTATTGCACAGCCATTTTTTTAAGTATTAGGTGGGCCAAGAGTAAGAAGTAGGTGTTAAACCAAGAAACATTTAGTGTTTATGTAAGCAAATGTTCCTTTTCAGTGAAGGAGACTTAGGAGGTTTGATTTCAATTTTAAATATATGTCCTCTGAATTCTTGTAGCTGAAGATCACCACATACCTTTTAAACTGCTTGAGAAAATCAAAGTATGTAATGATAAGCTTCCCAAAATTTCATAATTTAATGAAAATTTCACCATGAAGCTTACATAAATACCATGCAATCTCTTGCTCTATATTCAATACTAAGCTTTTTAGAATATAATCACTTATGATTGTTATTAAATCATTTATTGATCATTAAAATACAGGCAGCAACTGCATGTTACTGCGCTGTGCTAGGGACGCAGAGACACAACCACGCAGAACTCAGTCACAGTGTTCAGTAACCGCTAAGGAGGAGCACCTTAACAACACACCAGTGTTGTCAAGATACTTATCTGTAGGACACAAATCTTCCTAAAGAAAGGTAAACGGGTGCCTCTTCTATGTTTGACAGCCAAAGAGAGGGAAAGTTGCTTAGTTTTTCTGAAACCTTCTCTTATAACAGTTTTTCAAACAAAACTCTTTCATGGGCAATGCTTGAAATTTGCATTTGTCATGATGGGACAATTCATAATAGCTGAGTGCTAGCTGCAGCCCATCTGTCCACGCACAGGCGAATGGTTAAAGAAGATGTGAGAGTCACACCCGATGGAGCACTCTTCCACTGAAGGGAGATAGACTGAAGCAGTCTGCAGAGAAATGGGTGCCACTTGGGATCATCATGTGGTCACGGGGCACCAGCGTAAGTACCACATGAGCCATGGCAGGAAAAATGCAAACCGGAAATAAAGAGCAAAATAAGGCACAGCAGGACGTTGGGAGGTAGATGCTTTTCACATGGGAAGAGCATCAGGAGATGGAAGAAGGGTGAACGTGAAGAAAGGGAATGACAAAAAGAACCAAGGGTGTGACAGACACGCACCGCTTCCACACGAGAATGCACATAGTCCGCATTACGAACATGAATAGCAATGAAAAATATAAAACAAGCAAAACAAAGATAAACTCACATTAGCACTGCTAGTCATCTTAATTCTACACAATTTGTTCTTCATCTTTAAAAATTAATATGCATCCTAAGGTCAACCCTTAATTCACATTTGAGATCTGGTACTCCAGAACGAGCAGTGGGCCTCTAATTTTCTGGCAGAAATCTAAGTTCTACTTACTCCCTTTAGTCTACAGCTGTGATGCAGACTGATGCTGGCTAAGTGAATCTTTACCTATTCATTCAGGAATCACAGCCCCAGCAGCTGTGAACAAAGCACCTAACGGAAGTATGAAGGACAGATATCTCTAGTTTAAAAAAAAACAAAACAATAGTCGCCACGACATCCATCAGCAGAGGAAATGCAACGGCAGCCCTAGGAAGCTACCTTGCAGAGAACTAGCAAGAGGCGAGTCTGTCCCTGGAGGGAAGTCGCTGTCCTGTCCTGTGAAACCTACCGAAACCTGAGGACCTGTATGTAAGCATAACAGTGTTTTACGTCTTACCTAGCCCAACAGCGCTTTAGCCTCTCCTGGCTTCCTGGAAGCGTGACCCTTCACACCTCTCCGCTCCAGGCTAGGATGATCTTCTTCCGGTTGGCTTCCCCAACGAGAGTAAATCCCCTATGTAGTCTTCTCCTCCTTGTGCATGGTTCCACTGCTTGCAATTGCAGTTAGGGTCAGCACGGGTCAAAAAAAGTAATAGGTGTCTTCAATTGCCTCAGAGACCAAATTTACACTGCTTTTTGTATAGTGTATTACTATATTGCAGTTTATTCTTCCTTGATATTGTGACTCTTACTGATCCCAGCTTACAAATTAAGCTTTTTGTTTGTTTGTTTGTTTGTTTTGTTTGTTTTCCGGGACCAGGATTCAAACTCATGACCTTGTACTTGCCAGGCAGGTACTTGTGCCATGGAGCTATCTCCCCAGCCCCAAATTAAGCTTTATGGTAAGTGTGTAGGCTTAGGAGAAAAGAGGTGGAGTTGAGGGGCACCTGTCCCTCAGCACAGGTGACTTTACAAGGCAGTTTTAAACTAAAAAGCTAAGCAAAAGCAAACAACACAAAAGACGAATGTCTATACTCCCTGATATGAAGGGAAATATCATATACTATTAACATGCGCAGAAAAAGAAAAAAATACACGGAGAAAATTCGGATATTTGGAGAACACCAGTTGTCTTAACAAACTGAGGGGTTAGACTTTCAATTCATGTCACAGGATTTCCAGGCCCAAAAGAAGAGGCCTAGAACCCCTGCCCAGAGCTGTGTGCACTGACGACTGGGCCCCAGAGCCTCGGTCTGGAGCTTGGGCACAAGCCAACTGCCAGCCAGGCTCTCTTGAAGAGGTCAGAGCATCCCCCACTCCCGGAAGTTTTAACCAGTGTCAGCTGTGACTGACTGCCACCTGGCCTGTACCGCTTCTCCCATCTTCCACTCCTTGGCTAGACTCTGAGAACTCCATAGATTCATTCTCTTGGCAAATTTGTAGCCAGGAGTAAGTTCTACAGCCTGTTGTATCTTGGTTACCACTCCAATTTCCATTTTCTCCTGTCCTTTGGAGACATTTTGTTCATTTTGTGCCGTCTCCTCCTCTGCCACGCCCTTTGTGCCCTCTCATATAATCTCAGGGTGTTTGTGATTACTTCTACAGTGCTTTTGCTGTGATCCGTCAACTAGACATTCTGCTCCCTAATTTGGAAAACGTCCTTTTTCTCCAACTCCCTCTGATATTTCTTTTCAAGGCCTTAAAGGAAATCTGGCTTTTATGTGAGGTTTTGTTGTTTGTCTGCAGGGCAGCACGGAGGGTGGAGCTCTCTGAGGTGTCACGGTTCCAGACATTCCACACAATCCCACTGTCTGACACTGGGCAGTTAACACCAATGTGATCTGGGAAGAAATAGTAACCCTGGGGCCTGGCGGGATGGCTCAGTGGTCTAAAGCGCCTGCTTGGGAAAGCTTGGGCGGCCTCAGGGACTGTGGTTTGATCCCCAGCACCACATGCTGCGCCAGCCCTGCCCTCAGGGCAGGCTGAGCCGGCCATAAAAATGAGTGAATAAACAAACAAAGGTTCTGAAACAAGAAAAAAATAAATAAATAAAAAAAATAAAAAATTCTTAAAAAAAAAAAAAAAAAAAAGAAATAGTAACCCTTTCTCATGAAAATCAAACCAAATAAAACAGAACAATTTGATTTTATTGAATTTAGCATCATCCAGTATTTGAAAGAAGGGATTTGAATCAGCATTTGAAAGAAATTTAGGATCTGTTCTTTGTTAATATAATTAATAGGATAATTAATAGTACTCACTTTACCAGGGTGTTGAAAATTTTATGGTAAAAAATGCAAATACATAACAATTAAGGAAAGCAAGCTGGAACAAACGAAAACGGGGGGGGGGGGGAAGCAGGCTCAATTACCCTCCCATTTAGAAACAATTATCTTATTGGCTTACATTCTTTCAAAATAATTTGATGACGTAATGTGATTGGAAACTTCAATATTAGATGGGGAAAAGTGGAAATATCTCATAACCATGTGTTTGGAGAATAATTAACTTCAGCTGTATGCCCTGGCAAGAAAGGACTTCACAACTACGTCCACCACAATCCACAGAGCTCACAGATCAGAAAAGCTTTTGGAAAGGCAAACCCCGTTCTCGCACTCTGTTAGACCAAAACAAACTGGCACAAGAAGGGCTTCAAGGTTTGGGTCACTGGACCTGGCAGTGGCCTGGCTCTTGTCGCAGGACAAACTCTTAAGGAGTCTCCAGCTCTCGGAAGGACCCGTAGCCTGGACCACGGGCTGGCAGACTGAAAAGGCTCTTTCCTCTTTTTGGCCCTATGAAATTTTCTTACAACATAGAATTATGGAACAATCTAGAATTTTAACACCTCCCCATAGAGGCAACTGTGAACAGTAAAGGTGGTATACTACTTACGCATGGGCACATCTGCTTGAATGTGCGGGTTTGGACAGTTAGGAAGGGTTTAAACTTGAGTAGTTTCATCAACTCAGCAACTATTTAATGAGCAAGGAAAATAAAGAAAAATTCCCGGATGTATATTTTCTATAAAACAGGCAAAATTATGCATTCATCTCAAGTCATTAATCAAAGGGCCTTCCATCTGTGTATAACGGTGACATGTTTTGTCAAATCCAGTAAGGGTATAATTAGCAAATCTCACTTCATGGAACTTTCACATCTAAAGCAACAAGGAGAGGGTGCTAGCTGAGAAATATGCTCTATATAATTATATTCTATTATTTGTCCTCAGGATTATAAATATGAAAATCAAGCAAAATAACATTTAATCAAATAATGCTCTTTTCCACTAAACCAGGCGTTCTCACTCTCTGTGTCCTTAGCATGTTGGATCAGGTTACTTTTGCTGTAATAGCTGTCACACGTGTGGGAGGACGTGTGGGAACATGCCAAGGCCCTACCTACTCCATGTGCGGAGCACCCAAGAAAAATCACCTCCAGACAATGTCTAAGGCCCGTGGGGCAACGGGAAAGCCAAAATTATCCCCAACAGAAAGGCCCTCTATTCAGATGTGTGATAGTGAGCACCGCACATCACACACAGCGATGGGTATTTGGGGTCAACAAGAAACAGAAAAAAAACAGGTGAAAAGCTTGGGAAGCACAACCTCGCACTCCATTCTCAGTTCTCCGTAGTACGGAGATTAAAGGGGCCGAGTCCCTGGCTGCTGAGCGAGAGGTTCAGTGAGGAGTGTTTGCGAACCCAAGTGGAAAACGGGTGCTGGGTTCTAAGATCAGAGACACCTGTGCTTTCAGTGTTGCTACTGGTGGTTGCAGGACCCTGAAATTATTTTTCCTCCCCTCTAAGTTTTACTTTCTTCCTCTGCTACAAGAGAGTATACATACTGCAACTGCCTGGCTCCAAACCAGAGGGCCCTCAAAAATTATGAGTTTTTGTTATTACATTAAAAAAATAAGTTCTATCAGATATGAATTGTTACATCTAGCCATTAGGAGGTGGGGCTTTGGAGCTGGGTGTGCTCAGGACTCTCCCCCTGACCCTCAGTCTTGACCTGTGAAGTAGAGGTGATGAAGGCACTTGTTCATGAGGCAGCTCTCTAGAGCGAGGACCTAATTCAGGGAAAGCGGTTATGCAGATTGGTTTATAGTTAACACATCTTAAGGTGCCTAGTGTAATATTTTAACGTATCTGAAATTAAAATTCATTTTACCACACATGGAAAACATAGATTGCTGTCATTTTTTTCTGTTTGGACTAAGAGAGAAATTACTGTTTAAATCACAATCAATTCTATCCTGCATACAGTGATACAAGTATTGATTATATACATACATACATACATACATATATGTGTATATCTATCTATCTATCTATCTATCTATCATCTATCTATCATCAATCTATCATCTATCTATCTATCTATCCATCTATTTAATTTTAACATATTTCGCAGAAGATCTCACTATAGAGCTGGGACTCACAGTGACCCTCCTGTTTTCACCATCCCCAGCCAGTGCTGGGATTACAATCATGCACCACCATGCCCACACTTGGCGACCACCTGAGTGCTCCCAGGGTCAGGGCCCCTGTGGCACGTGGTGCCGGGCATCAAACCCTGGTCCTCACGCTTGCCTAAGCAGCTGCTTGGTTCCCTGAGCTACCTAGCCTGCCCTTAGAGTTACATTAAAAATGATGAGGTATATTTTTAATGTATCTATAAGAATTGTACATTTTACTCACCTATGTAAATTATAAACTTTGGTATTATTTTAATGTTGCTTTCCCAAGAGACCCAAAACTCCAACAATTTGCAACTGAACCAAGATGCTTGGGTTTTTTTGTATCATTCTCCACATTTGCATATTTAAAGAAAACAGCTCATTGGAACCACTTTTCTAACAGGTATAACAAGTACACGCACCTACAGATGCCCTGTTCTCCCACCTACCATTCATAGACATGTGAGAGACACGTTTCTAAGCCACACACGCAGATGCCTTTCTGTTCCCCATGCCTCCGTGTCTCCCCATTCCGACTGTTCAGAGTGAACACTCCACCCGGAGTGAAAGGCTCTGAAGCCCCGCGAGCCCCTCTGGGTGCTGAGTGCCGCTCTTCTCCCAGCAAGGAACCAAGAGCTTGACCTCTACTTTCCAAAGCTCTCTCATTCTGCCTCCTCTGAAAACTGCTCCACTTATGGAAATCTATTGTTTCGAACCAGTCTCCAGAGTTTATACAAATAAAAACTTGTTTTATTTTTCTGAAACTCCAGGCAACTTTGTAGATTGTAGTTTTCTACACTTTGCCTCATTCCATAAAATAACTCTCCAGTACCTCAGTATAACCCATGACTTCAGACTTTTTTAAGTTTGCTGAACTACCACTACATGCAAATGTTTGGGGACTATGTTTGGTTACTTTTCAAGCAAGTCTTTAAATATAGCATTTTTACTAGCCTATACTAGAGATTTTTAGTATTCCTAAAGAAATGGCCATTTTAATAAAATGAGCTCATAACAAAGATATAGTTGTCTTCTTCTTTACATAACCTCTTAAAGAGATGAGTCTTGCATTATGGTTTCAACTCTGTTATTGGTTGTACGCATATTTAGAAAAGCAGCCAGAGAAATAGTGGAAGGTTTCTGGTGGCACTGTTGTTGAGGCCTGAAATGCCATCCCAAAGCGTGCGTCTTGGAGACACGGTTCCACAGTGGTTCGCTCTGTGGAAGTGGTGTGAACTTCAGAAAGCTGAGCCTGGCTGAGGAGGTGGCACACAGATGGTGTGCTTTTGAAAGGCACATTTTCTCCTTGGACCTTGCCTCTCTCTGGCTCCTGGCAGCTGTTCTGCTCGGATCTACAAGTGCACAAATAATCTTGCCATAATGCAGCCTACGGGTGTGCTGAGACAGCAATTGAGACTGGGTGCTGTGGCGCATGCCTGTAATACCAGCGCTTGGGAGGCTGAAAACAGGAGAATCACTATGAGTCCAATCTACATAGTGAGAACCTATAGTCCCTGTAGGCTCTGTCTTAAATAAAGAAAAAAGAAAAAAAAAATTACCCATAAAACACGGAAAAATAGTAAACTTAATGTTCCAAGCCATATGCAAGGCAAAGGATGCAAAGATAAGCAAAAGTTCCATATGCTAAAATTTCATATACTGAAAGACTTCATGTCTTACATTTATGTTTTCAATTTTTATATATTTAGTACAGGGCCTACAGGGTCTCACTGCACAGATTAGACTCCTAGTGATCCTCCTGGTTTCTGTTTCCCAAATCCTGGGGTTATGAGCCCCTCCCCCCAACGCCCAGTCTCAGAAGCCATCTCAGAAGCCATCTCAGCGCCACCCGGGGGTGGGGCCTGCGCAGCATGCGGGAGACTGAACAGGACCCAATCACTAAGCTCTCCAGCCAGCCTTCATTCTTTAGATTTATGGACTCACACTACTGGACATTTTCCTGTGTGAACATTTATTTGACTGCTGATATTCTTTCCCCTAATACATTAGAAAAAAAAAAGTGAGGTTAAAATATTTTATATTAGTTGATTTTCATTAAATGCAGAAGTAATGATAACTTAAAAGCAATATATTGGACTTTATTTTTTGACTGATATGATGGATTTATGTTTTTGATGATAAATCACTGTCATGAGAATTAATACAATGTTTAGTATTTAATATTTTATTACTTAAATGTGTTTTGTGATTATAAAATACTTCTAGGCAAGTATTGGATTGTCTCTTCCTAATCTTCAGTCTGAAACAAAAATGGAGCCTATTACTGTCTCCTACTTTAAACCAGTGCTCAGGGTGCAGACTATGCTCCTGACAGTGCAGGTGTGCCTCAGGTGAGTGACACTGGCGTGCTTACACTCCCTGCGTATCAGTTGTCACATTTGCATAGGTAGTAATTACATGTGCATCACATAATTGTTCTTAGGATAATGGAGAACACATAGAAGGCTTATATAAATATCATTCATTAATACTCTTTGTAATGGTAACCATGTTTTTGAATGAATACTGAGGTTTTTCAGTAAAAGCTAATGGAACACTCATGTGAAGAGTAATTATCAATTTTATAATGCCCATTCAGAACCATAAATTTGGAGAAATATTATATATATGGTTTTCATTAGAAATGTCTATATGGGTAATTTTAGTTTTCTTATTTAGAGTTATGTATTTGAATTTTGTTCTTTACTTTTTCCTCTTTCAGAAAATATATTATGATGCTTCTTTAATTGTTTTGGCTCATTGCTATGGATTCATGTCATTTATAAATTTATAGATACCACACAAGCCACCCAACTGATTTCACTTTCTAGTATTCAAATTGGATACGTGCATTACTTAAAAGAACGTTGCAACTTATGGAAGCTCTGGAAAAAGAATACTCAACTCCTAAAAATTAGCTTTTCTTTTGGCATAGCATTATAAGTCAACTATCACAAAATAACAAATGCCGGTGAGATAGATTTCTTGAACCAACCCTGTGTTATTAAAGATCATTTAAACTGAACCTATTGCCTTACGAATGTGGGGACTTACTAACATGTTCGATTGCATGACCTCTCTTTTTGCCTTTGTGTGCAGTTCAGGTAAGAACCTGGGAACAAGTGAGAAAGTCACAGGCGCCAAGCGTCCATCCATCGTCTGTCTAGGTCATACGGTGAGTCTTTCTCGAGAGACCTGTGTCTTCCCATAGCTTTTGATGAGGTACAATTTGCCCTAGTCTGCACCTCAGCCTAATTGAACAGTGCTCCAACATGCCCCACCTTGATGGAAAATCCACACCCAGTGCTTCCCATATGGAGAAAGACCCAGTGCCAGTGACAGGTGGCCCTCAGACAGACCCACTTGCCTTGCAAATTGGCACCTGCTCTTGGCTCTGCCCACACACGACAGAAGAGCTGCCAGTTAATGAGCTGCAAAGCATCCTGGACTTGCAGGCAATGCCCAGGCCAAGTAGGTTCCAGACTGTTAGTTGACCGCTGGCCAAGGCCCAAATCGGATGCCAGGTCCAGCATTGTTCCTCAGATGAGAGCTCAACAGATGGACCGGGATGGTCACAGCGCCAGGCAGCAGCCCCACCCGAGGCAGCAGTTAGCTCTGTTGACAGCGACTTTTAGCACCGACTGGATGAAGACACAGAGGCTGCGCTCTGGCGGCCCGCTGAAGCTGCCCAGCCACTCCTACGTGTGAACAAAAGCTGCATTTTCGTTTTCCAATAGGACAATGGAGACTGGTGGAAGTTTAAATTTTCAGAACACCAAGACTTTACCTGAGCAGCTTCTGAAATTGTCCTAAAAATTACCCATAACTATACACCATGCAGTATTTCTATGTAGTAACCCCTCCATAATATCCCTAATAAACTATCTAAAAGGATTACTTAAAATGTATAATTCACAAGTAGCCCAATACACAATAAATAATTATATAATTGTGTAGTTTAACAGCTAAAATATAAATTTCTTACTACATAGACTGTAAATGAAATCTTAAGCACAAAATTTCATAATGTTTGACTTTGGAAACTTAATTATTTTCCGCATTCCTCAAATGAGAGTAATATTATAGTACAACAATATATTTAAAGCGTAGAACACACACACAAACACGCACACAAAACACACACACGGACACACACACATGCACACACACACACACGCACACACAGCACAGTCATGACACTGTAAGTCCACTAAAACATTTATTTTTTTCATAACATAAACCTTTAAAAGTAATGGCGTTTTGATTGTTAGAAGAAAACCGCACAGTACGACGCATGACACGTAAAGGCCGTCACTTACAGAAATCAGGGCAGTGGGGCTCAGCCACTATACCTCTAGGGTGTTCAACTTCCCAGAGCTAGAAAAGTGGGGAGCAACTTTCTGGCTGGGCACATGCTAGCACAGTTTATAAATTAAGTGATATAATTTCAAAAACTGTATCTACTGAGTGAATAAATGTTACATTTCTAGGAAGACCATTTTTCAAAGAAAGGAGAATGTATAATAATTATATAAAAATGGAATGCTTCCCAGTTATCATCCTTATGCACCTTTTCCTGATGGCTGTTTGTGTAAATAGTAAGTGTGTCTAATGAGCTGCGTGGATGAGCCAGGATTCCTTGGCCTTGTTTCCACCGCACAATGTTTATCCTGCCTTGACACCATTAGGTTACTTTAAGAATCCTTTGATTTGGAATATAATGCATAATTATTTACTCTGTATAAATGAATCAAAGCAGGGACAATCATTTGTTTCCCTATTGAAGATGTGACACACAAAGACTTTGAAGAGCTTTTTTGAGGTCATCCTCCTACTTCTTCTCTTCTTAAAGAGCAATCCATTGATCACTCTTTTCAGAATTTGGGGGTACAACAAAATAGATGCATGACCACAGTGGTAGAATAAGTCATAAAGTCCGACCCCAGTCAATGGCCTAAATACCCTTTAAGCTATTGTTATCGGAAAGAAAAGATTCTTTGGTAGTCGCACTCGCAGCTTCTATTCCTTTTTTTCAGACAGAAATGGCAAAGATGTCTGTCTAGCAAAAAGGACAGGGAACCGTCCCTTTTCTTTAAATATCGTACTTTGGAGGAGCAATGCATTTAGTGAAGCGTCACTCACAATGTGTTCCATGCCTCGCTTTCCTGCTCTTCTTAGTTTCCCCTTCTTTGCAAAAACGATGTTAATTATCTAATTCTGGTCACTCAATTTAATCCCAATGCCTATTTAGTAACGGCCCACTGGCCACCTGGCCGGAAGGGCATGCCGTCTCCGCAGAAGGCTGCCGTCCTCAGTAGGGAAGCTGGTCACCTGTTTAGGCTCCGCGGATGACAGTTGCGCAGGTTCTAAACAATGGCTCTTTGAGACGATTAATGGAAGAACAGTTTTGGAGGCCTAAGGACAAGGAGCCACTTGGGGTAAAAATGGCGCCAATGAGAATTGTAAGTGATTCTCGTCAGGTTCTTTTCTAAAAGAGCCATCTATTTCTGTGAATCTCACGTTTCATGAAACGAAGAACACTAAAAGACTCTTAAAATAGACTCGCACTTTCGAAAAGGAATTTGTCAGGGAGTGCAGGAAAATTGATAGAATTTTGCACTTTATCTCTCGTAATACTTCGTCTCTCGTCCTTTTTCTGTTTATGAAATATTCATGAATTATATCACTATTGCAAGCCATCAGCTCCATTTGGAATTTGCAGGCATACATAAGAATGTAAATGGCCTGCTTTATTTCTCTTTTCCTCTGACAAGCCATTATGAACATTCCTTTCTACACTGTAGAGCCTTCTTTAGGAAGTTAGTGTCATGATAGAGTTAGTTGAGGGAATAAATACAAATGGGTATAAAATTCTGAAGCGAACGTGATCTGGTGAAAATTCTATGACTTCTGAAGGACGTTTAATCTACAGCTTACAGTTCTTGAAAGGCTATAAATGATTAAATGAAGCACAAGCGTGGCTGAGATTGCCCAGATAAGAAATCACAATCAGACTAATTACACTATGCTTTACCGATATTGAGAGGGATTTTTAAAATTCTCTTTACTAGTCTGTGATTGAACAGAATATGGTAGCATTGTATATTTCAATTTTAATCCTCTTCATTTAGTTATAAGTTTATACTGTTCAATTCCTCTGTGTTTATATATGATATTTTCATGGTACATTGGCACATACATGTTTTTGGTGTAAATATAGCTAATGCTTTTCTAGTGTAATGAAGCATGCCATATGATGGAAGATTGCTCCATTTCTTATACATGTTGGTCAATTCTTGCACTGCAAACACTTGTGGGAGGTACATTGCAGGCATTGGGTCATCAAGTGCAATAAAAAGCAAATGGATTCAGGGTTGCCTAGAAATGTACCTGAGTGGGGGAATTATTTCTACTTAAATTTATTTTCTTTAATATTCTGCTCATAAATGCATTTGTAAATTGCCTAGTCTTTTTTTTTTTTTTGAGACAGGGTCTCGCTATGCAGTTGAGGCTGGCCTTGAGCTCACTTTTGTAGCTCAGGCTGGTCTCGAACTTGCACCAATCCTCCTGCCTCAGCCTCCCGAGTGCTGGGATTACAGGCATGAGCCACCACACCCGGCTAAAATTGCCTAGTCTTATTAATGAAAATTAAAAAGAAAGAATCAAGGGCCAGTCTGATAGCTCAGCCGACTAAAGCTGCTGCTTAGGCAGAACAGGGCAGCCCGGATTCAATCCCCAACATTCCTTGCCAGGGTACAAGTGAGACTGAGTGTGGTGGCACACGCCTGTAATCATGCAGGAGTCTGAAGACAGAAGAGTATCTTCGAGTCCCATCTACGTAGTGAGAGCCTGCAGATTCTGTATCCCCTGTCCTAAATGCGTAATAAAAATAAATATAAAAACAAAAAGAAACAATCAAGAGCAGAGCCTTTAATTTGATAAATGACTTTAATAAATTGGAAATGAATGTTTTCAATTCAGTAGGTAACTAATAAAAGTTGATAAACTTGGAAGTTCATCTTTTATGCTGTGCAGCGTGCTTTTAACAGTTATGCTTTAGACAGCATAATCACTTCGAGCTACAAAATGCCTTACCCTTCCCCCCCATTCCTTTCATTTTCATAGAGATGCATTAAACTACTATCCCTACTAAATACGATGGTGTTGATTTACTCCAATGCATGGCTATTGAGTTCTGTTGGTCAAACATGGACTGAGTTTTAGCGGAGTCACTAAAATGCAATGCCCTGTTTCTTCATGCAGTAGTCCTGACGTTGCAATACCTTTAAAATGTTCTGCAAAGAGTCAATGTCTTTACAACATTTTCATGGGTACATATGCAATGTGAAACTTCCTTCCAAATGTGTCCCTTTGTCACGTGAGCAAGGTCCAAGGGAGTGCCTCTTCCCAGGCTGGGGATGAGCCCTCGGCTAGCCCCGCTGCCCCTCCCCACTCCCTGGCACACCCCAGTCAGAGACATCTTCTCTACACCGTACCAAGAATATAGCGTAACTTCATTAGAGCAGATCCTGGGCAAGGTCAGGCAGTTCAGGCTAAAGAAAAGAGAGAGGCACACGGTGGGCACTGCTTAAAATATTTTAAGGGAAGGGGAAAAGAAGTGCTCCTTTAGTTCATCTCTGGTTACGGAGGACTTGGCACAGAGAGTGCCTTCTGTGTTGAGGGTTTAAATAGCTATCACAGCATTTCGTAAATTTAAACTGGAATTAAAAAGCTTTCCTTGTCTCCAAAAGAAAAACAGTCACATATTACTTACCTAGTAATTACAGGATCTGCAGCGGCCCCAGAAAGCTTACTCTAAACGTGTTAAGCGTGAGCCCCTACTCAACCTTATTCAAATTTCATTATGCATTAAGCCAAAGAAATGTCATCCTCCACACCAACTGCTTACACAGGAACAATGGCTACCGCCCTTGTCAGAAACCTAAATAATGTAATGGAATCAATGCTGTTGATTTCATCTCCAGTTGGCTAAATGTCATCACTGTTCTTCTTCTCCCAGTGAAGAAGTCTCTCTCTTACTTCATTATGCAGAAGTGGAGCTTACGCTAGCACACGCACATTTTAGAATGAATAAGCTTCTTAGGAGCATCATTTAAAGACTGGGAACAGAACAAGCATGTGGCTTTGACAGGGATGAAAATACTGACCTCAATATTTTCATACTGATCCTTGCTGTAAGCCATTCTGCTATAACGATTTAAAGGTTAGCCAACACTTCTATTTGACTAATGCTTTAAAAATGTTTAGCTGGCCCTACAGTACCACGGTGGCACGATACCAGCACAGAAAGGCAGCGGCTAATGCCACAAAGGCGTGTCAGAGGAAGTCAATGGAAGTGAAGTATTTCTAATACTAACTGGGTCTGTAGAGGTCCCCGTAGCAAATATTACGAAAATGCAGTTGTCCTGTTATTCTTTGGTTTGTCTGAATATTTTTTTAATTTCTCTTTTAGGTACATGGTCTTGCTAGGCAATGCAGGCTGGCCTTAAGCTCACTTTGTAACCCAGGTTGGTCTTGAATGCTCAGTGACCCTCTGGCCTCTTCCTCCAGAGTGTTGCATTACAGGTGCATGCCACCACGCCCAACTTGCAACCATTATTCAGTGAATTTGACAAGATTTAGAAAGAGATGTAGCAGCTGAAATTGTCAGATTTAGCACAAAGCCTGTAGGAAACTGAGAAATGACAACCTAGCATGATTTATTTTGTCATCATTTAAAATATAGTCATGTAAAAATGCAACAGACGCTTATGAGCACTTCACCTCCGTGCCTTTCTTTCTATAAAAAACATATGAGTATCCCGGTCCTGAAAGATCACTGGACACATTCCAACTTGGCACACATTCTGTAAGGCACCTGACCACTGTCCTCCACACGGGTGCCAAGGTCATGCAGAAAGAAACCCGAAGAACCTGTTACATGCCAGAGGAGACAGAGCATCGCGACATGTGTATGCAATAGCTTATGCTGCCCAGCTCAATACATTTCTTGGACTGAGTGTTACAGCGCAAAGTGTGGAATATTAACGCAAAAACTGGTGAAATTCAAATAACCTTGCTGCTTTAAGTGTTATGAATCTCCATTTGTAATCATTGCAATGACTATTTCAGGGTCATGTAATATGTTTGCAATCAGGGAAACCAGGTAAGGCATATTTAGCAACTTCTGTACTAATGCTGCAATGTTCCTATATACTCAAAATTAAAAGTCATTTTAAAGTGGACAGTACTTAGTTGGCATAGTGGAATACACCTGCAATCCAGAATTATAGAGGGCAAGGCAGGAGCACTGCCATGTATGCAAGACCAGCTGGAGCAACATGGTGAGTTCAAAGGCACCCAACAGGGGCTAGGGAGATAGCTCCACGGCACAAGTGCCTGTCTGGAAAGTGCAAGGTTATGAGTTTGAACTCAAGCCCCACCAAAATAAATACATACATACATACATACATACATACATATATACATACATACATAAAGACAGCCTATAAGCAAGACCTTGTCTCAAGATGGGGCGGAGGCAGCAATTATAACTAGTAAACACTGATTGACCATTGTCAGCAGTAGAGTGATGTTTATTTTATATAATGCATCTTTTACACTTATGTTAATGTTTAAAAACTCATTATTATGGACTCAACTTGGAAGAGACTTTTCGAGTATAAGCAAGAGTGGTAACCACTGAATTCTAGAAATCGCTTCCTTTCTCCTGTACTTTGCTATGACGAAGTAGGAGCTACATATTCGCAAGCTTCTGGCAGTGACATTCTTGGAAGCTTGCTGTAGAATGACACCAGACAAACAGTGACAGCAACCAAAACAAAAGAGTTGGATTTCCTTGTTACAAAAATTAACTCAATTAGAATTTTCACATGTTCCAAGAGCAATTAAAAAACAAGTCACCTGGTCACTTTAACTGTTGCCTCCACTTGGAAATAGGCTGCTGCTGAACTGCAGAATGCAGTGCAGGGACACAGACAGGGAGGGCGGATGCGCACAACTGAGACTTGAAGCGCAAACAAAAACTCAGCACACTCTCTAAAGAACTGGAAGGATGCAGGAGGCACACAGCTTCTTCTGTGGAGATATGCTTAATTTCTATTAGCGAGTAACACCTGGTTTCTCAGGAGGAAAAAGCTAAAAATGCAGGATGCACTGTTTCGGTAAGATGATGTACACCCTAGGCGTGATGGCGACAGCTTCAGGGGACAGATACCCCAGAAGGAAAATCAAATACAAGAGAGAGCTTTCTTAATATAGGGGAAAGCCGCTTCTTAATATAGGGGAAAGCCGCTTGAATGATTGATTTTACCACAAAGGAGAACAGTTTAGAGAAGAAAGGGTAGGGAAGAAAAATGCCACATTGTATTTTTCGAAGTCGCTAAGCACTGACTGATTCTCTGTACAAATGAGAGAGCTTCTTTTGACGAAAGAAGAAGAATCCAGCCTGTGTCCAAATAGCAGAGGCAGGGGACGGGGACAGGGCATCCCTGAGGACAGCTCCGGTGGGGACACCAGTGCCACGGACGCACTCCCCTCTGCCGCTATTGTCTCTCCTTCCTGAAGGACTGCAGCCAGCTGCGCTCAGCGGCCTGGGGAGGAGGAAGGCAGCTGACAGCAGGTGTGGAGCGAAAGCCCGGGGAGCACAGCAGCAGGGAAAGAGAAAGGCGCATCTAGGAGGGCCGTGAGAAGGACTGCGTCCCAGTGAGCATCCCAGAGTGCTGGGGGCGGGGGACCACAGACGCAGCAGAGAATGTCCATTAACGTGGACAACCAGGGAAAGAGTGAGGTGACAGGCCTTGGTGACTACCAAGTGCACAGAGCGGCTCCATGGCTGGTGTCTATGCACATTCCACATAGGAAACTTAAATGGAAAATACCGGTTAGGCTCTCATTGATTTCCTAATAAATCCCTATAGAGCAGTGGTTCTCAACCTTTCTAATGTCGGGGCCCTGCAATATAGTTCCTCATGTTGTGGTGACCCCAAAGTTTTGAAGTGGCTACTTCAAAACTGTAATTTTGCTACAGTTTGATTTGGAATGGCTTTAGGTGACCCCTGTGTTTTGGTCACTTGACCTCCTCTGGGGTCGCGACCCACAGGTTGAGAACCACTGCTATAGAGTGTGATTAAAAAAAAGTTACACAGAAAATGTGGAAATCTAACCATATACAAAATTGTGACAGGTCTATCTTATTACATTCTCCTTCATTACACTTTTTTTTAAACGCATGTTTACTTGAGAGAGAGTACAGCAATAATTGAAATGATATTAAAATCAGCACACATCTAAAAGACCGAACTGTGTTGTCCCACATTTTCTGTCCAAGAAGATTATGGGGCCACAGCGGAAAGGGATCGACCATGTATACTGTGCCTAAAGAGAGTCAGCTAGAGATAAAACAGTCTCTCGGGCTTTCACAGAGTGCTAACTGGTCAAGCAATGGCCCTGGCTCACCCAACGGCTGACACTAACCACAGTTTTGCAAAGCGCTGTCCATGGTTCCACGGGTAGTGGCACTCACCAGCAATCCCAGCGTGAGGGAGCACTGAGTCAGAAGAATCTCAAGTTCCAGAACAAGCAACGTTGCAACTTAGTAAGATTCTAATTCTAAATGAAACAAAAAGTGTCGAGTGGATGGAGCTCTGTGATCACAAATAATGCAAAGCACAGAACGTGTGCTCTGAGGAATTCTGCCTGGTTTTCTTTTCCCCTCACTCCCTGGCCATCTACCCATCTTCAGTCCACACACCACTCTTACCTTCCTCGGGGCAAGTCTGTGTCATCCTTTTTCCACCTCACGGTTGGGTGAGGATCTCCCTGCACCTGACAGCGAAATTCTACAGCTTCCTCCTCCAGCACCACCTGGTTAATTGGCCTCCTGAGAAATGTCGGTCGTTCTGGAAAAAAATTTAAAAAGGCAACAGTAAAATGAGCTGAATATTTATACTTTAAAACATGCAAAATGTAAAGGAAGTATTTAATTTTTGGACATGAATTCCTCGGTAGCTCAGCTATATCTGACAATCTTTTTGTATGTACCATATTGAAATAAAATTAAGTATTCTTAAGACAGTAGAGATTCTGGCTTAGCTGTAAGACCATATGCCTTATGGAAAAATTATAAGTTTATGTCAGTCAATTCCTGAGCCAAACTGGGTGAATACTATCATAGAGTGTCAGAACACTGAATTTCATAGAAATAAAGATATTTTTAAAATTATTAATGTATTTACACAGCTCAGATTGGTAAAATTAAAAGTTGTAACACATACATTACAGAGAAAGTTAAGATTAACATGCCACTGAGTTATAGGATGTTACAGTACAGATTCTCTTACATCCTGCGTCCTCACTGACCTTGAAGTGCTAGGGACAAAATATTAGCTATCCTTGCAGCCCTTCCTTTTGTTTCTAATTTTTTGGGCCAAAACCTTAAATTGTTAACCCACCAGAGGAGAAGCTTAGTGATACTATTACTCTTTAACATAGGTGATAGACTTTGACATCACTGTTTTTCATAATATCAAATGCCTTAGATGTAACATGGAATCGGTATTTTCTATCAATCATTGATATTTTTCACAAAAACTTAGAAGTCTAGCCATGTACAAAATTATGGCAGGTCAATCCTGTGGCATTTTTCCTTATCTCTTATTCTCTTTTCTTACACTTCTTTTTAAACACATTTACTTGAGAGAGAGAGTACAGCAATAATTGAATTGACATTAGAAGCAGCACACATCTAAAAGACCAGACAGTCAGTGGCGTTCCACATTTTCTGTTCAAGAAGATTATGGGGCCACAGCGGAAAGGCATCGATAATGTATAATGTGCCTAAAGAGAGTCACCTAGAAAGAAAACATTCTGTCAGGTTTTCCCAGAGTGCAAACTGATCAAGCAAAGGCCATGACTCATCCAGACAGGTGACACTGACAGAGTTCTACAAAACACTGTATATGGTTTCAGGGTAAATCTTGAGAGGATTTGACCGACCTGGGGAGATAAAAAAGTTACATGTTTTCTTATATAGGTCTTGCTCTAACTTGGCCTTAAGCATCCAGCAGAAAAGTTTAACCATGAGGCATAAACAGTAAAGCCAGAGTACTATGATGAGTTATAAAAGGCTCAAATCAACAACTTCTGACATTGTCAGTTCTCCTGATAACCCACTACTCTTATGGAACATTGGACTATACATATAACTACTTTTTCTTAGTTCAATGAGAAGAAATATTTGTGCTTACAAAGAAATAATAGTGTTTAGAAAAGTTATCATGTCTGCATGATAACTCTGAACAATTACTGTGAAGACAACAATATGTATTGTAATAATTTTTTTGAGGTACCAGGGATTGAATTCAGAACTTGGTAGGCAAACACTTATTCTACTGAGTTATCTCCCTGGTTTGTATTGCATTAATTACTGTGGCTATCCTACTAATATGTTTTGAAACTGTATCATTATTTCTTATTAAAAGTAATAAAGCTTTAAAAAGACTAAGCTGCCATTAATAGATACAAATTATACCCTTCAGAGAGTATAATTTCTTACTATAGTTATTACTTAACTAGGAACCAGTGACCCCGTGTGTCAATTTTACCCACTCCTTGTACAGAAACCTGCCTACCTGTATCCTTTCTTTCCTTTTTTTTTTTTTTTTTTTGTATTTTAGGGAAGGTTCTACAGGATGTTCAGGGTCTCAATACTAGATCAGACTTTGAGTGACCTGCCTGTTGACCACCTCCTGAGAGCTGGGATTACAGGCACACACCACCATGCCCAGTTTCAATTGCCATCTCAGTGTGCCCCACGGGCAGGGCCACCAGTGCAGGCCCAGAGATTGAACTCCTGGCCCCTGACCCTGCTTGCAGGTGCTTTAATCCACAGAGCTACTTGGCTGACCCAAAATTTGAGGCCTTTTATTTTCCCTGACTCGCTCAGGTTGCCTTACAGGTGGGTTGCTTGATGTGGAGGTGGAGATAAAACCAGTGTCCTAGCACCTGACTGACTTTGCCCAATCATGTGCTTCAATCAACTGAGCTAACCAGCAAGCCATCCTGTGTTTTTTCTTTAATACCAATATTTTGACTATCATTACCATCCTACATAATTTTAAATATCTTCTGTGTGTTGGAGATACTCTTTATCTTTTCTTTATCGACTACTTTTTCTTCAGCATTAAGTTGTAATGTTGTGGTTTATTATTTTGTTAAACTTATCTGACCAGATAAAATGTGTCCACTCCCTATTGATCTGAATACAACATTAAATTTTATCCTAGCACTATTCTAAAGAAAACAAGATGAAATAAATTCCTAATAAGACTCTTCATTTCTAAGAAAAATATGAAACAAAAATACTTCCACGTATCCCTGAGCAGCCCTATTATTCAGTTTCTCCCTTTCAGTCAATGATCTGACATTGGAAAATCGAGCAAATTTACAATTTATGAGCACACTGCCTTCACATCATGGCCAAGCCCAGTACTGCCAGTTATTCAAGTAGAAAGAAGTCTAAGTCCAGGGAAAGGAGAGTGAGCTCTACAGCAAGATGCCACAATTTATCTGGCCATCTGGCCATATTTAAGTATTTAAAACATCTAAAAAAAAACGTTGGAGTTCACAATTTTAGCTACAATGGCACCAAACTTAAAACATATTCAGAAAGTAATCTTTGAACAAAATAAAATAATTAAAGTAACGTGAAAACCCCAGACTGGGTTAACTACATTAAGGAAGTAAAGGAGTTAGCTGTGAGGGAAACGATATAGTTAGAAAGTCAAGCATTCTTGGCATTTAGAAAGGAGTCAAATGAATTTCTCCAAAGAGAATTAGACAGTCACGTTCAAAACCTTCTTCAAAACTCGGGCCAGACTATAGCCTGTGTCTGCATTTCAAGATTCCAAAACTTCAAGTCAAACACAGAACAAGGCAATGGGACTTTATAATGGAAAGCATTTTCAACAGTAGCATTTACAAGTAATCCTTAAAAACTAGAAAAAGGCAGGAAAGTTTCCAAGGATTTTGAGTAACCAAGATCAATGGGCAGCAAAAGAAGGGCTCTCAAGCTCAGGACGGCATTCATCTGTGATGAGATTGTGCACAGCTTTCCTTTTGAACTCCAGAAACTATACTCTGAACACAGCTATTGTAAAAATAATGTACCTG
Source organism: Myocastor coypus (assembly GCA_004027025.1). Lineage (NCBI taxonomy): Eukaryota > Metazoa > Chordata > Mammalia > Rodentia > Myocastoridae > Myocastor > Myocastor coypus. Next base: position 37,982 of record PVJA010000137.1, on the reverse strand, counting down.
ACACTAACTTACTGTTCCTAGCACTAAGGAGACAATGACACAATTACATCCTTAGGGATGGCCCAAATGTTAATATGTCAGATACGATAAAAACATGGCAACTGCTTAAATTTGTAAAGATTACTACAGCAAAAAAAAATGTCGCTAATTCTCCTAAGAATAATCACCATTACTTCAATACACCTAGCCCATCTCTCAGGGCACATTTGTGACGATTCTGGACATCCGCCTTCCTGTCTGTTATGCCGTCATAGCTGCCTCCACACCCTGAATGAACTCCAAGCATCTACCTTCATGTTCATTTTGACTTTAGGAAAAGCCAGAAGTCACACAGTGTCATATCTGACAAAGAAAAAAGCAAAGGAGAGCGTTTGCACAAGGTGTCCTGCTGCAGGGCAGCATTTCACAGCAGAATTCATTGCATCTGTGAACATACCTCAGGGGGGAAAAAAAAATTCAGAACTGCTTCAGAAAATGGGAATGATGGTGGGGTAAAGATTCAAAAAAAAGGCAATTATTTTTAGGAGAATGTATGGCAATATATTTTTTTAAAGTCACTTTTTAATTTAAACATTCACCATGCATATTGTGGCCAGTGCTTACACTACAAATGAGTCACTAGCATAGACAGAGTGGGGTTGGATTTTCCGTGCTATCAGCCATGGCCATGCGTCCCACTCATCTAAATGCCTGCAGTAATGCTCTGTGCAAAGCACTGAGGCAGGAGAGCACACGGTGCCCACTGGGATCCCAGCACTGAGGAGGCTGAGGCAAGAGGATCTGAGATTCAGGACCATCTTGGGCAACTCAGAGAGACCTTGTCTAGAAAGGAAGGAAGAAAAGAAGGAAAGAAGAAAGAAAGAAGGAAAGAGAGAGAGAAAGAAAGAAAGAAAAAGAAAGAAAGAAAGAAAGAAAGAAAGAAAGAAAGAAAGAAAGAAAGAAAGAAAGGTGAAGTGTAGCTCATTGCAAAGTGGCTCAAAGACTAAACCATTATTGGTTCCACTTTGAAACTGAAAATGATTGATCACAACGTTAAAAGTAATGTTCTGCCATAACCTTTGTATGTAGGTGACCAAGCTAGAGACACACTGTCACATCCGTGCAGGCCTTTAGCACATTGAATAAGAGCCTCTTCTACGCCAGCGTGAAGCTTGGTGGGTGATAAACTCCTAGCATCTCAGTGTCATTGGGCAGTGACGGCAGATGAAGCCTGCCCGGCAGTGAGAAGGAAGACCACGGAGGGTGCGAGCCATGTAAGGAGGTGGGACCTCTGCCCTCAGGTGACGGAGAGATGTGGACGAATCTTAAGCTGAAGAGTAAGGTTTTTAATGAACATCTGAGAAAGATCATGGCGGCAGATCTGTGAAGGATGAAAGAGAAGAGAGAGAGAGAGAGAGAGAGAGACAGACAGACAGAGAGAGAGAGAGAGACAGACAGACAGAGAGAGAAAGAGAGCAATGGATTGGCTCCAAGAGTTTTTGTAAGAACCCATCTGAGCTTAAACTGACTCTGATTCTGAGTATATGATAAAGGGTGGCCTTGAAGAGACTCAGACCGGGAAGGTCCATGAGAGGTGCAGGGAGTAAAGGGAAAGTCTCGAAGGGTCTGCAACTTTCCACCGTGCATACCTGAGCATATGGAGAGGTACAAATGGGAGTGTGTGCAGTGTGCAGGGGAATGCCAGGACTGTGCAGAATTCTCCTCAACCAACCTCCGTGTTCTCTGAACTCTACTTGACTCTTAGGTAAGAAGACAAAGGTCAGAGCTTATATGATGGACAGAGGAAAATGAAATAATATTTGAGTATATAGTTTTTTTGATTAAAACCCTCATGAACTCAAAAGAGTCTTTAATGGTGATGAATTTTTGCCAGAAAATTGAATGCCAACATTATCTTAAAATGTAAGATGCTAAAGCCATGCACAATAAAGTCAGAGAAATATGCTGACCTTAATAATCATAAGAGAAAGAAACAGTAAATATCAAAAAGAAGAGAATCATCGCTTGTACTTATCTACAGAGCAATACAGAACAGTAGGTTTGATGATTGATAAGCACGACAAAAATGAGAAATATGCAGCATGGTGGCAATGTTTACGCAATTTGAAATCAAGAGAATTTAAGATAAAATCCTGAAATGTATGGCCAGTCCCTACATTGAAAGTCTGTTAACTCATCAGACTGGGAAACCTGGGCTGGAACGATAGTTCAGCGGACTAAAGCACATGCCTAGGCAGAGCGCGGCACTTGGTGTTCAATCCCTGGGGCGCTGCGCCAGCCCTGTCCCTAGGGCGAGCTGAAATGGTGGCTGATACCAGGTTTGGAGGTGCACGCCTGCCATCCTAGCACTGAGGAGGTTGAAAACAGGAGAATCGCTACGAGTCCAATCTACATAGTGAGACCCTGGAGATGCTACAGACCCTGTACTAAATACGTTAAAATAAAACAGGAAAGCTCTCTCTTTTAGTATAGATTATGGCATTCTATTGAATATAAAACAAAGCACAAAGACAATGCAAGAGTCTAGTTCCATTACAATACAAACACAGATACACATACACATTCTCAGGATAAGTTTTCTGTATGTTTCTCTGACATATAATTAAAAATCAAAATTTGCATTAGGCATGTTACAAAATTAAGTTCTCTCTGAGAGGACAGTACAGTAATAGGGATCTGTCATGAGGTCTTGGTTATCACATGCATTCTAAGTCCAGCATTCTCTATTGGGATACAAGAAAATACCTGATTTATAATTTCAAGAGGAAGCAAGATGCAGGACCCCCACTGTGGTCCTGATGAACACTGCAGGAGCGTGGGCTTCCGCCCTCAAGCAGAGTCCAGTTGCTTAGCAACTGGGCCACCACAAAAGAGTGCTCCACAAAACTCTGGAAGCCTGGTGTTGGCTCATGGTAGAAAATGTAATTCAGTTGATGGGAAATATTAGATGCCAAGAATAGCTGAGATAAAATTGTCCTGCAAATCTATAACACATCAAGTTGGGTTCTAACTGGAGAAAGTTAGGTTTGAGCCCTCAACAAAGAAATGTAGCATGTAACGACGCACTTGTACTGGCTCACAGATTTTGAGGGACAGCCCTGGGAATTTCTATAACACCATTTCTAGCATCTCCACATTATAGTATTCATTATTCCAATTATTTTATGTTAATACGTTAGAGTTATTTTAAGTTCAGCAACTTTCTTAGTGGCCCACAGAAGACAAATATTGAAAACTATAGATTTGATTAATAGTTTTTAATTCAAGAAAAGAATTTATAAAGATTGCTTACCATTTTGCTCAACTGGGTTTTTCTTTTTTTCCAGAAAAAATACCAAAGAACTGGAAACACTCATGCTAAAGACTGACCACGTACTACAACTGGGTATTACATTTTACAAATGCTTTGCCTTGGTCGTGGCTAGAGTTATCATAACACAAATCAGAGCTAAAGTTCTTCCAGACATCATTATGAAACTACAAGGAAGTCTGCTGAGATTCCCTTTTTGCGTGAAAAGTTTCAAGGGTCAGAAAGCAAGTTGATAACAGAGCAATCCATGAAACTGAGAAGTGATCACACTCAACATTCATTAGTTTTCACAGTTTGTCTCCATGAAGCTCTACACAATTAAATATGTATGAAAATCTTGAACTATCGAACAACCAGCAAATTTAATTTTAAGGCATGTCACAATGAGGTCACTGAGTTTTCCATGGAATCTCCTTGTATCTGACCACATATTGGAAAACAGAGGGAGAAATCTCGAGAGCTATTTGCTGACTGCTTATCAATTAGATTAAAGTCCCTCTGTATGGCCTGATCCCTAATTATATAGCTGTGGAATGATCGGCGGCAACGCCTTTGTCAATGTAATTAACTTTTTTTTTTCTGTGAGATTAACTGGATTTGAATCACCTGCACAACTTACTTACAAGGTTTAATTTCTCTTGAGACAATACTGCTGGTTGCCAGTGTGTTTCTCTGTACAATATTGCTCTCAGGTAGTCCTGTCAACTTACTTACAAACGGGCATTCTGGAAAACCCAGCTTTGCACGTGGCATAATCAAATCAAATGCAAAGTCTCCTTTTAGTTATGGCAGGAACAGTGAGAAAGCAGAATAGTCAGCTTCACACAAAGTGCTGTGTCTCAAATGAGATTATGTAGTATCTCATAAAGTTCCTTTTCTACGTGACATAAAGGAAAATATTCAGTTAAAAAATTTTTCTTCCTAACTGCATGCAATCATTCAAAATGGCTATAATGTCGGCATGCAGCTATTTCTAGAAGGGTCTCAGTAATTTTAAAATAAACCCCGGCATTGTAAAATTCAAATTGTGACAATTGCACGGGTATATCCTTTTAAGTCCTGTGATGACAAAACCATGCAGTGAGAGGAGAGTGCACCTAACCAGTGCTTCTAAGCCTTGTCTTAACTGCAGCTGCCGAGGTTGACTCTGCCACGTTCTAATTAATGAGGAAGCCAGGCAGCGGGCCTAATATGTTCCCTTTATTTATTGAGCTGTACATGAGGGCGAGGTGTGTCTCTTAGCTACTGAATGAGTTTATTCTGTCCTTCAACAAAGAAAGAAAGGCAGCATGACTGAACACAAGCCATCTAAATACATTTGAATAAGTCCTGGTTGATAATCTCCTTTCACAAAGAAGTTCTTGATCTGGGTGTGATGACTACATCAAGGCAAATCCCGACACAGGTAAACGTCAGAGGACCCCGTATGTCTTTCAGTGTAGCTTAGAGGCCAATTGCATGTTGCTGTTCATAGCACGTTACAAGAATCTTTTGAAAGCAGAGGCCCTGCAGTAGGAATTTTATTATATACTACATTTAACATTTGAAACAAGGATTAGCACATAGTAAATACTCAAAAAATTCTGCACTTCTCTTAAATAATATATTGATATTGTAATAAGGTGTTATGTTTGGAATTCTTACAAGAAAACCACAGGATTCTTAAGACAGATGTGATTCTAAAGGCTTGGCCTGCAGTGTCTTCTCTTAAAGCTTTAGCTGTGCCTGTCTCAGCCATGCTCTATCCATCCCTGAGCGATCTCTCATCCCTCAGCATCCTCAGCCCCAGTCTCCGTCTCATCCTCACTGCGCTGGCTACTTGGGAATCTGGACCTCCCAGGCTGAATTCCATTGGGTGGCACAGTCTTGAGAGTCTTTCTAGCGACCACAAATTGAGTAGGAATGAACAATGGCATACTGCTCTTTGCAGAAGTCTTTTGAGTGTGAGGAAATGAACAGCTCAGGCAGGAGAGTACAGCTAGAAAGCAGCCATGGAAATTTAGGGAGGGATGTAACACAAAACTTAATTTTACAACTGGGCTTTAAAACCGTTTGACAAGAGAAGATATAAACATATGGAAAAGGAAAAGGATGCCATCCATAGGAAAAATTGGAAAAGGGAAAGGCCTAGAAGCTTTCACATTTAATTAATAACTATATGTTTGACTGAGAAATAGAATAGAATAATAGTGAAGAAACTTCAGGGTTTTTTTGTTTGTTTGGTTTGGTTGGTAGTTTTCGGTCTGATTGAGATTGTTCTCTTTGAGTATGTAGGGAAAGAAAAGTGGCCAACCAAAACTTTTCCAAAAATTCAAGCAAAGCCGGGCGTGGTGGCGCACACCTGTAATCCCAGCACTTGGGAGGCTGAGGCAGGAGGATCTGTGTGAGTTCGAGACCAGCCTGGGCTACAAAAGTGAGCTCAAGGCCAGCCAGAACTGCATAGCGAGACCCTGTCTCAAAAAGACAAAAATAAAATAAAATAAAATAAAATAAAACAAAAAGTCAAGCAAAGACACAGCACTAAAAGTTTTGACAGAGAAAAGAAAATCTGATTACATACAAAGATGCAGAAGTACACTGATCAGAACCACAGTGGACTTCTCAAAAGCAACTGAAGAAGATAAATGATATGGGGAGAGCAATTTCAATGTGCCGAGCCAATTTATTTTCCGCTACAATTTTGCAACTTCAGAACAAGTTAGAATAAAGACATTTTGGTTTGGAATTTCCTCAAGTTCCAGTGAAGCAGAAAGCAAGACATAAACACTTCTAAATAAAGAAACAAATACAGGGGACAGGACCTAGGGGGTCAAGACCAAAAAAGAAGAGAGGGAAAAAAAGAAGCAGAGGTTTCTGGAGCAGCTGTGATGTAGAGCCTGGTTAGATCCCGCAGTAAGTCTGAGAGTCCAGGGAGCCCCAGTAAGGAAGACCATCTAATCATGGAGCGAAATGGGAATTTAGAAGATTTATGAAGAATTTAGGACAAGTATGGCAATAGATAGGTGTATTCAAAAGTGGGTTATAAATTCAAAGAATAAAAACTTTAGTAGCCAAATGAAGCTTTAATTATAATATTATAGAACTTAGGGCATGATTGATAATACTTATGTGACCAGTGTTTTTAAAGTGAGTTTGCTAGACAGGGTGGGCAGGGGACTAAATTCAAAATAAGGTGGAAAAGGAGATATAAGTGAACAAAATAACGACCTTCTGGGATATAAAACAAAATACATAATGATAAGTGAAATAAGCACTAGGCAGAAATACAGGAATAAATACTAGTAGTAAAAGAGAAAAGAGACTATTTAAATACCTTTAATGGTAAGGGTGGTGTATGCATGTGTGTCCTGGAAAGCCCCGATTCATGACACCTTTGTATTTTGTTGTGCTTTATAATACTGATCTTATCTACTAGAATTTCAAACATAATATATAGTCATATATTATGTTACGTTAGAGCAATTATGTGTTGCTCTAATAAAGATCTAAGATTATTAGGAAATATATGCATATTATTTTGGATTATTAAAACACACTTAGATTATGCATAACAAGCATTTGGAAACAAATCATATTTTAAAAGTTGATGGTTTTTAGAATTCCAACTCTAGTCTCATTGACTGTGACTTCACATGTACAAGTGGCAAGGGGCGTTCTTCCCGCATGGGTGTGCGGTCCTGTAACTGGTACTTGCATTTAAACCATGAAAATGTGTTTTAATCCTTGTATCTGATAGGAGCCATTTCACAAGAATGGTCCCAGGCAGAGACCATGACAGAAGAACCAGGAAAACAGATCGTCCTTGCGGTGGGACAGGGGCACTTTATGAAATTTGCATTCATCATGTCTGATCAAAGGGATCAAGTTTAACAAGTTTAGTGAAGATTTCAAACTGGAATCCTTCTAATCCAAGTATATTTACTAAACAAGCAAAATATTTGAAAAAGAGGAAAAATTCTTTTCAAACAGTGTGTACCAGAAAATAGATGACTATGTCATAAGAGAAATAACATTTATTCCTTTCTTTGTACTTGCAAGCTACAAGCCAATTACATTTCTTCGGGAGTTTAACATCACCAGTGGCTTTTTATGCATAGCATATGTGGAAGATGGATTTGCGAAGGGCATTCAAAAGCCTCTAGTGCCAACCATAACCACGGTTATGGTGCTTAGACAGTAGGATTTTTGTCACAGGAAAAGAAATTGGAGGCAGAGTGAAATGCAACCAGGTTTGAAAACATTAGTTAAGAAACGATAACATTTAACAGTGGTGAGCTATGAAGAATTCTACTAGAAGACAAGTTCCGGAGGCAGGAATGGCAGACACAAAGAAGGCTTCATTTTGAAAAGCACACTGGTGCCATCATAGTTTTGAATAAGGAGTCACATTCTATCTGTTCTATATTTGTATATTTCTTCTGGGTTTGGATATTGCTTTCTCATCAGTAATAGAATTTTAATTTTTCTGTTAATATTGTCCCTCAATTTGCAACCCCTCAGGTCAGTTCTGAGTAGTTTACACCAGCTTCCTACATCCCTGTGTCCAGAGGAACTGCCCCTAGCCAAACCCGATCTCTGGTACATAGCTATGATCAAAATAATATAGGCATTGCCCCATAACTCTTGGCATGTTTCAGGGTGTCCTGCAGGTCTCTTCACGTCTTTAGGGAAGGCAGAGTAAATAGTTCATAATCCAGACACATTACTGGTCAGTCTAATTGCTTGGGTAATGACTCAAACCCTTTCAGTTTCCTTCCAAAGCAGTACAGCATGGTATTTTTTTCAATCCAAAGCTGGCGGCAGTTACAGAAAAATAGCGATGAGTGTTTCTTTAAATAGATTTCCTTGTGGGCTTTCATCGCTAATGTTCAGTGACCACTGGTTTCCTATTTTACCCGACAAAACTGTATTTTATTCATTAGAGGGTAGAATGCATTGTGAATCTCTGAGCAAGCAACTGCACAAGATTGAGGGCAATCTGATCCATGTTGGAGCTCTGCAGGCTAGAAATTTACACGCACCCTTCGAACAATTTTAGTTTTACTCTTCAATTCTTGGGCCTTCATGCTGCTTAGCATCCATTGGGAGTATTATCAAAGATTACACAATACTCCACCTGACTGGAAAGAGAAGCCTATGCTCTGGTACATATTCATAAAGTGTAACTTTAGCTCTTGAAATACAATGGAAATCACAACTGGCCTCTTTTCTTGAAGGTGCTTGTCATGGGCTCCTCCTAAACCGCAAAACAAAATTCCTTAGGGACCTGTGCCGGACTTCTAGGCTCTACATATTCATGGCCTAGAGTAATAATCAGCAACAAGAATGGAATCAGGTCATGCATGGAATCGGGGGGCGGGGGAGGGGGTGCTTTATTGGCAGAAAAGTCGCTCAAAAATCACAATCCTTTCTTGGAACTCAATGTACTTACATGATATCTGACGCAATGAAAACTTCTATTAGGTTCTGATTGCATGCACACACATTTATGTGTGTGTCTGTGAACAGATGTTTATGATAACTGGATAGAGGTGGAACAAGCGCTCCACATGTGATGGAGATAACCGTGGAAACAGAATTTGAGAACAGCGAGTGTTGATATTCTGATAAAAAGTGAACTATGTTTGCTCTAACAAGTCAGTGAACTCAAGTTTTATATAGCTTTAGTCACATAAATTTTTCATCACACAGACGAACCGCAAGAACTAGATAATTCTTATTTGTTATTGAGTACCAAAAATAATAAACTATTGCTCATATATAGCACAGTTGTAGTGTTAAAAATATCTTAAATCAAAGGAAAGATGGGCAACAAGGAGCAATGTGAAGCAGCCATAATTCCAGAGAGAGTCTCACCAAAGACGGTGAGCTCCGCCGGGTCGCTGTCTCTCTCTCCCACCATGTTGGTGCCCACGCAGGTGTACATCCCGGCGTCACTCTTCCTCGTATTGGAGATCATCAGTTTCCCACCACGGATCTATTAAAATAAAACAAAGAGTAAAGAAAAGAGAAAGGGAAAGAAACAGGGAAGAGAAAAAAGACCCATTGGATAATAATTTTGAGTGCTTAAAAACAGATTTCCTTTCCAAAAGAAAGCAGCTGTATCTAGGATGCAAGTCGCTCTTGCTACTGTAAGTGTGATGTATTTTGTGGATACAACCTCAACATATGTCTCCATATCATGGAGTGATTGCTTTGCCTGGTCATCTTGTGAATCGTAATAGTCTTGACTAAAACCCATGGGTTTGTCTTCATGCTGAGATGGTTTTGAATGAATTGCTCTTTTCATTTGTTATCAGCAAGTGCAAGAGATACTTGCACTGGATAGTATATTGTAAGCCGCCTGAAATGAACTCACCAGGCATTTAGTGAGCTTTTATAAGGGTCAGCCAGTATACACGGCTACAGTATAGCAAGTGAAACAGTGAAAATCCTTGACTTCATAATCATGTCATTTCAATTCATAGTGGTAATTATCTTTGTTTTATCTCAATTGAAATTCAGAAATATTTTTTGTTAGAAGGATACATTAGATAAAAATAAATGCAGTTGTATAACATTAATTCTGATTATAGATAGACTTATGCATTGATATAAATTATAGACATAAATTAATGTTCTCTAAATAAATATTGCAATGAGAAGCATTTGTTGATTGAATGAACAAAGACAATGACATAACATGTCTGCTGAAGGTAATATTAAATCAAAGTAATTTTATGGTGAATGAAAAATTATTCATTGTTTTCTTCTAGTTTCTTAAAGTTAATATAATGTACCATTCTTAACTCTACAATGACTGACTTTTGTTATAGATGCATGAGGTAGGAACATATTTGCTCATCCATTTTTTTTTAAAAAATCATAGGCAAGCAAATCTCATGGAGGTTTGTTCTTAGCAATGATATATGAATATTAGAAAACTTAGTTTTGAAATTTGCCATAGGACAGAAATAGATTTTTATTTGTTTTATTTTATCTGAGAAGAAACAAAACACTATCAAGGATTCTTCATTTAAACACAATATGTTTAAACGGTAATTTATAAAAATGATCATAAATTCATCTCTATTCCCCTTGAAATTGAGTTTGACAATGTGACTTAAGTTGACCAAATAAATATTTTGCCTATGAAGAAATATTTTTCTGGAAAATAGAAAGATGTCTCTACATAGGAATTTGCCTTCACTTGTTGCAGCTGGACTCTGACCATGGGGCCAGCCATTGAAATATTAATACAATGAATAGAAAAGCGGAGCTATCTGTGTGAGACTCAGGCCATTTCCAGATGTGAGCAGGGTCATGCTAGATCATACAACTGCTAGTAGCCATTTAATCAAGCTATGGTGGATGAGAGGATGGTGGAGAGCAATCCAGCTGAGCAGGAAAGAACCCTCAGGTTGCTTAGGCAGTTGGACTCTCAATTAAATGTTTCCATATGCCATGTGACTTTGGGGTGGTTTGTTGTAGAACAAAAGCCAAATAGCATGTTTTCAAAGGTCTGGTACCCAAGCCTGGAGCATTAAGAATCAAACTGGCCCTGGGAATGTAGATCCTCACAGGGAAAGTATATGCCAAAGCATATAAAATACACGTGAGCTGTGGCTGCTCACATGGCCTTCCAGCTCTGTGTAACATTTTAATCTAAATGCGAGCATAAGACGAATCATCATTTATAATAAACATATTTCCAAAGATAAGACTCAAAGCATATGAACTTTTGATTGGGATAGCACATTTGCTCGGTCAAATACAAAATGACTTGACGCAAAAGAAATTCATTCTCTGCTATTATATTGACTCTAAAAATTTTACTGCCAAACACCAGAGGAGGTACTTTGCTTGAGTGGAGAGGGTCTTGCAGGTAACACTGAACATGCAAGCGCTAAGTGCATCTGCTACAAAGTGAAAAGATTATCTAGTATTCCCTTGTTCTAATTCATTACCACTTTCTCATGTCTCCTTTTGAATCTTAAATCATTTGATACACTTGATCTTCAGCTTTATTTCAGGGAAAAATATTTTTTCCTGCTTGAACTAAACTGCAGAACTAGTCAGGGTTTTTTTTTTTTTTTTAATATTTCTCTCCTTTTAAATTTACTTTAAAATTAATGTATGCAAAAAATTTGTTCTCTTCCACATATTATTTAAGTAGAATAGCAAGAGTAAGTGAGCCGTCCTTCTCCTTAAATGAATTCTTCTTTTAATTTTGAAAATGGTGCAGAGTGAGAGGTAGCTACTCCAGCTCATGGATACCATTTACTCTTTAACATTTGTATAAAAATCAAAGGCACCGATGTGATCCTGCAAGATATGTTTACGTTTTCAGGCAGTGTAATTCACAGCACTTCACACATGCCTTATTTTTATGACTTGTCTTTGAAGTTTCATATCAGTTTTGTTTTTTAATTTTATGGAAAAAAGTAAAACAAAATTTCATGACCAAATACTAGGAGAGTAACAATACTTCATCTATTGACTAGCTTGCTTTTAAGGTGATTGCTCAGAGACAGATTTTAAAGTTCTTTCAAAGCATTTTAAATAATAACCCTCCTTAAATATAATTTTATTCACCATAAATTTTAGAACAAAGCATATTCCTATCTAGACATGGAATCCCAAGTCCCTAGCCTCTGGGGCAGGGTCACTCACACTTATTCTCTCCTCCTTGTCATCAATGCGAACTTTGTCTTTCTTCCAGTAGATGGTGGGCTCGGGGTGTCCCCGGGGGGGCTGGCACTCCAGGATTGCAGGCTCGCCAGCTGCCACAACCACATCAGTGGGGTTCTGCCGGAAGTCATCCCGCAGCACTGAAGGAAAATGATTACAACAGGAGAAAACTCAGTTCAGTTCTCGAGTGTTTCCTGGCAGCAGGTAACTCCAAATTTTACTCGTTCTAGTCAAACGCTGCTTGCATATTTACCGAGACCATAGCACGCACATCTGAAGATAGTTTAGGGCCGGCATATGCGCTTAGTTACAGGACAATGGATGATTCCATGGTCATGAACTTTGGCTCACAACTCCAATTTTAATACTAAGATGAGTCTCAGAATGAATGGATAATAAGTATTTATGATATAGTTGGAGATTTAATTAAAAAGTTGCAGAACAATTTACATACTAATATGCTATTATCTATAAAGGACACACGCACGAGTATGTACTTAAATAAATGTCAAAGCTATACTAAATCCGGAAGCACGTCATGCACAAAGGTTGCTGAGCCTCTATTCCTTTCAGCCTCTGGGAGGCCTGGAGTGAGCGCAGACCAAGGCAGGCCTTAAGGCAGCAGCCTCAGCAGGAGCCACACTGTTTTCGTTGCGCTTCTGAAGACCAACTCCTGGCCGAACCTCACAACGCACTGGCTCCTGAGTTCACGGGGTCACCTTGTCTTCTCTGTGTTTCTCCACCTGCCGGATGACATCTGGGCAGCGTGACATCCAGAACAGAGATAGTGCCTTTGCACTTTTGCCAGTCTGAATTTCCCCTGCTTTCATTAAGAAGAACAGCAGGTTGGACCTTGCTAACCTCTGAAGTCTGGCATGCCTTTCTTTCCAAATGTCACCTATCTATCAGCGCTGGCTTTTCTGCTGCTGCAAACTGAAATGTCTGGAGAAACCGCTTAGCCCTGTCAGACTGCTGAAGGTTGGGCTATTTGGCCAATAATAGCCTTGACTTTTTAAAAATGAACATTCAAAAGTAGAGACCAGAAAATGTACCAAATCTTCCAGCTACCTGCTATTTGTGTGTGTGTGTGTGTGTGTGGTAGGCTCAACCTGCCCTGGGGGCAGGGCTGGTGCAGCATGTGGTGGTCCCAGGGGTTGAACCATGGTCTCTACACGTGCCTAGACTTGCCTAAGCAGCTACTTTAGACCACCGAGTTATCTCACCAACCCAAACTACCTGCTATTCTATACTGCCGTCACTTTCCCTATTATTTCACATTCCTGCAGAAGAGAACCACATGAGGAGTATGATAAACCTATACACATCCGTATGTGCATGCACATATGGTTTTTCATATGCCATGTATATAGTGAGTACGTGTGTACACCTATGGAGTTTGAACAGTGGTACACGTGTGTGTATGTGTGTGTGTGTGTGCATGTGTGAGTGTGTGTGTGTGTTACTGGGTGTGTACATATGTGTGGGGGATGAATTCAGCACTGGGCAGCTTGTGCTTGCCTGTTATGAAAATTATCTCGTGGAAATGGGAATCAGGTCAAACCAACCACCCGTTCCTGTCCTTAATGAGACACACTTCAGCACTGTTGGTTTGTTGTGAAAGTCTCTGGGTTAATTGTCATTCTCCAAATAAATAAAAATCTCTATCCTAAACATAGCTCGAGAGAAGCCACTGAAGGGCTTTTAGGGCTTTCTTTTCTTTTCTCTCTCAACACAGACTTTAACTTAGTTTTCCATCTTAATGAAGTCATGGCCTTTGCGAGATTAGAGAACCTTGTTTCTTTCTGAAGGACCAGTACCAAAAGAATTCAGCACAAACTGTTCACTCTCAGCTTATAAACCAACTCACTGACTGCCTTTGGTGCTAAGAAAATGGGTTCCGCTTTAGCACTGTGAACTGCACGCGTTTGGCCCCCCTGGTCTAACTGACAAAAAAGGTGTGACTTATGTGTGTGAGGATTTGCTTCTGAATTGGCTTAGGAGGGATGCAGTTCAATGTGGCATTCATGCAAGTGATCAGAAGGGGTTAACACGATGGTCCCTTTTTGCAGCAATATTCTCCAGGGAGAGCAAGCTGGTGACTAATTTATATTCTAAATACAGAACAGCTGCTTGTTTATGCAACGCTAAGAAGTGCAAAAATATGGTAACAGAGCGATGAACCCCCCTCCAATATCCGGTGCTGGCAACAAATGGTGTTTTGGCACACCTTCAATCTGTGCCAGAAAGGCACATCTGGTAAGTGGAAGGGCCTTGTCCAGAACCGGCCTCCTAACAAATGACATGCCAACACCTCGTAGCTCCAACGTAAGACCAGTGAGAATCACCCGGAGATGAACAGTTACACGGCTCTGCAATGACCCAAACTGAAAGGAAGACGGAGGAGCAAGAAGAAGATGAAAAGTATTCTAACAAACTTGAAGGACTCCTATCCCTACATAGTATAACATGTGTTCATGCATTCACCAAAAAAGGTCAAATGACTCCAGTTTGCACATGGAGCCAAGAAATCTAACATCAAGTATAATTTTAGGCTGTCAGACTATTCATTCAAAGAGTAGGATGAGATTATGGCACAACTTGTAATATGCCTTTTAGGGTCTGCGTGTAACTCAGATTATTTATTTGTGCTAAGGGATCATTTCCTTCACACCAAAATCCTAGGGTGAAATATGTCCCTAATCTCCCCAAATTAGAAATTTCAGGAGAAAATGATACGACAGAACATTACTTCTGGGCTTGGTTTATAAAATACTGTGATTTTCATTTTTGGAGTCTGTCTGTCTCTCTTCTCCAGTGCTTCACCTGGCATCTCATAATGTGCCATGTTTCTGGGTGGTGAAGCTCTGTGCCACAGATCTGGGCTGGTTTCTTGCCAACACCAGCATGAAGCTGAGGCCGTCATCCCAACAGCCCTGTAGGACCCGAATTGCCTGCACGTTTTATGACAATTTTTATAAAGCAAAGGTGCAACGTTTACCTCTGAAGGCCTTGTTTCTTGCTGCATCAAAAGCTCACAGTCTTTTACTCCTAGATCTTCTCTCGTCTGTACTAAACCTTTATGTTTCCAGGATTTTATCTTCCACTGGAGCACATGATTCCTCAGAAATTGACATTTTATTTTATTAAAATAAATGAGCAATAAACAATGAGGTGAAGTGCACAAGAAATAGGCTTCTGAAAGATGTAGCAGTGATTTCAGAAATTTCTGAACCGTGGTGTATGAAGCGGCCAAGGGAAGTGATTAAAAATGTAAAGCCTAAACACATTATTAATAAAAGTGTTCATGCACACCATTGCATAAAGAAACCCATCTTAAACAAGCTAAATTGGCTGTGAGAAAGGTAATCTAAAAATGAATTATAAAGACAAGCATGACTAGCGGCAGCAAAAGAAACACTGATTACAAGATTCGAGCAGGCAGGGTGGGTGCGTACGCACGTGTGCATGTTTGTGGATGTAAGAGCTTCGTAAGCTTCGCACAGAGCCACTTCCAGATCTCTAGAGAAAGTCCAACTTTAGTCCCGAGTGCATGCTTATCCCACATATAATTAGTTTGATAATACAAAGTTTCAGTAGGTCATGACACTTACACAGATCCACAAGAACTTCTAGTCGTAGCCATGAACATAGAACGTACATGGCATGATGTGCTCAATTTCTGGAAGCATTGGAACTGATCCAAATGTCTTCTGTCACTCAGTGTCCAAGTTTCCTAAGTCGTGTTTGCTTCTGTGTTTGTTTATTTGTTTGTTTTGGCCAGTGAACAGACACACAAGAAAATAGTTTTGATCTCTTTTCAGAAATAATTGTTCTAGAATACTAGCTAAAATTTGTCAAATGCACGGTATATGCCAATTGCATGATCACACATATGAAGTAGATCATTTGAACCTCATGTATTGCATTCCTCTGACACCAGAGTGTCTGTCTACCCACAGTTACTATGCTGTACTGCTATACAACGTCATATTCTATTGGCCCTACTGCTTTAAAAGATTTTTTTTATTTTATTTATTATTTTTATTCTTGTTTCAGAACCTTTGTTTTTATTCACTCATTTTTATGGCCGGCTCAGCCCGCCCTGAGGGCAGGGCTGGCACAGCATGCGGTGCCGGGGACCGAAGCGCGGTCCCTGAAGCCACCCAAGCTTCCCCAAGCAGGCGCTTTAGACCATGGAGCCATCCCGCTGGGCGCGGCCCTACTGCTTTAGTTCAAAAATATCCTTACATTTTGCTATTCCTCTGACTTCATTGTAATTATTATACGTTTGTTAAAAAGAATATATGATCAAAACGTTTTTTCTACTTGTCATGATTCACAGGATAACAGTTCTGACCTTAATATGAAAGCAAATTGTCTTTGGAACTAGGTCAGTGCTTACATCTTCAGGTTTATCACAGAAAGTTCTGCTGTGCTTGCACTTTAAGTCTATGCAGCAAGAAGGAATTACCACTTTGCATGGGTTCATAATGTCATTTTTTCCTGAAAATATTCCCAGCTCCTCTTTTTCCCTTAAATTGGATTATTTTTTTCTAAAACATATATATATATATATATATATATATATATATATATATATATTATTTTTTTTTTCTCAGAAAACCTCAGTGTCAGTTTCAGGCTCATTTACTTGAAATCTCATTCTCTAAGCTGGACTAAGTAACCTACCAAAGAAGAACTCTTGTCCTACAGCTCATCAGACAACTAACCAAGTCCTCTTCATTACTTAACAGACTTGTTGAAATCCTCTTCAAGAAGAATATTGCAGTGTTTTTTATTATATAATCTAGACCACTATGGTTTAATTTTAAAATGTCATTTCTGCATTGTTGAAAGTAATTCTTTGCTCTAAAAGTCAGAGTATTCACAAAGGCCAGCAAGCAATCTTGCAAGGAAAGACTAGATTCATGTCTAACAGAGCTGGCAGCATCACTTATAAAATAGCTAATAGCGACCAAAATAAAAATTACCAACTCTACAACTACAGCATTATCCGAGCTCCTCCACTGCACCTGCCCCACCACCGCCACCACCACCACCGCCGCCGCCACCACCATCACACAGTCAGCTGGAGCAGTGGTCTAGAGCCGAGTACCATGTTGCCTACCAATTGGGAACAAAACACCCTATCTTCTGAACTGTATGGCTGTTGTTAGCAGCCATGGTACAAACCCAGCACAGATCCAGGTCAGTAATAAGGAAATCACGCAGAGTAGAGCATGAGCTTGAAAAGTCCCAGGGCCTTGGTGATGTGGGTGGGCAAGTGACTCCTGAAGACTAACTTTCTCCTTAGGTTTCCCTTCATATCAAAGCAAATTTCAAATACATTTTTCTTCCCAACGCAAGGCCCTCTGCTGTCCTAGTGCAATAATTCTATAATTGTGTGATATTTTTTAATTGACTAAAACTAAAACAAATTATCCTAAAGTCACTGCATATTTGGTACAATCGAAATCTGGTCAGAGAGAACAGGTCAGCCAACAGCTAAAGAGCTAATTTGGTCCAACACTTGGCCAAGTTTCAAGTGGCTTCTCCTGTGCAGAAGGTCACGGGGGAAGGAGTGGCGCAGTGGGAAGATATCCTGCCGCCACTGTGCCAGCTGACTGCCTGGCACCTTGCTGCCTGCTGACAAGTCCACATGAGCAGCCCTCACCCCCACCTCCTGCAGGACTCTGTGTAAGCAAATGCACTCAGTAAATGATCAAGATAAGCCAACAGCAGGAACTGGAGCATGTTGAATAAACAAGAATGCCCTCTGACTGGCTCATTTTCGAGTCCCAGCGTTTTGGGAAGCCTGGTGTTCTACAGGGAATAAAATACACAAACACAATTCACACAAGAGGGATAGCCAGCTCTGTGTTTCTGAGCCAAGTCTTTATTTTTGCAACCTTTTTATAGCCCTGCTCTGTCTTTGCCACAGTATAATTTGAAGGCCTGCTTAGAGTTCCAAGTCTTCTTTAATGTTTTCCATTCATGTTTAAAGCTTGCTGAAGGATTCTTAGAAATTGCATGGAAACACTGCGCTATCTGTAATTTGTATCCATAACCTCTGTAATGCATATGTTCTCCTTGGGGACCAAGTGTTGAGATCATTCATAAACTTTTGGATCGCATGCGGCACTACAGACTGGTGACATCTGACCAAGGAAGACTTGAGGCTGGTCTCTGGCAATCATTTTGTTTGCTCTGCGCTCAAGGAGCCAGCAGTTGGCACAGTTTCAATACTTGGAAGTTCTATTTTTGGCAAACCCCAGCATCTGAGATTTGTCGGGGATCTGCGTACCCCATCCATTAGCTTATGAGGAAGTTGTGGATTGAGGCTAATTAATGTTTAATCAGTTCCTCTCATTTTTCTCCCTTAAAGAGCCGCTGTGCTCAAAATCATTTGCATCTCCAGAGTCATACTATGCTCAAAAGGCACAAAATCCAGGCAGAGAATGTGGCCAAATATAGTACCTGAGGAAGAAGTTGGTGTCCAGGAATACCATCACTAAATATGGGAAGACATGCAGTTCTACAGCCCCAAACTATTCTGTTCTGCTCCTCAACAAATGCTTTTTAGAATCTCTTATGTAGGACTAAGTCCAGTGTTGATCATAAAACACTAACAACTATGGCAATTAGAAGATATAGTACATTTCTTTTAAAAGTAGGAAAAAAACTACACAGTCTACCTAAACACAGAAACAAACATTGGTATTGCTGAGTGTGAAGTTCAGGGGAATCTCAGGATACCAGAATTGTATTGTGTTACTCTATCTTTCCCAAAACTGAATTTAGATATAGTTAGATAAACAAATAAATGAATGAATAGGTAATAAGGAAGCAAGCACACTAGTTTTATGGGATTTGCATTTACAGGATAATTACAAATCACCAGCTGTCCATTTCTAGATTTTCAATCTGGTTTCTTTCCCATGAGCCACAGTCTTCAGCCAAAGTAGTCAAGCTGCCAGGTACCCGGAAGTCTTACCACAGGTGTCTGGTGCAGTTGATTCATTGTGAGCTGCTTTCCATATCCTTCAACCACCCTCATTATCCCCACATCCACATCTCACCAGTTGACTAAAGACACTCCCGTTTATAAATATTTAAATTCAGAGTACTCATTTACATATACTGTTAATTTTAAAATATATATAAATATGCACGTAAATCCAAACTTCAAGGTTCATGACTCCCGTAGAGCTGCATCTGTCAATTTGAATAAAGGCAATGGGAATGCAACCGAGTAACCATTGACGTGCTGCTTTATTCTGGCTCCCAATGGATTGCAGCTCTCCTGCCACCTTGTTAGTCCTTATCCAAAGGCATTAGCTTCTACAGCATTTCAGCACTGAGCAGCTCTCAGGGCTTCGTGGTCTCCACAGCATTTTCCTCTCCTTCCAGCCTCTGCTAGGGTCAACGCATTGCTTCTCCAATATTTCTCTCCCATGGCTTCTTCTGATGCGCCCAACGAACATGAATCACAATGCCAAGTAACTGGCAGATGTCATGAGGCATAAACTCAATAGTCTGGGGATTATTACACATTAGGGCACCCTGCAGTGCACGGTGTCCTGGAATTTATATGTTATTTATTACCTATTGGCAGGGTCTCAAAGTAATCTCACCCCTGCTGATGAAATGAGGGTTGTAAGGAAAAGAAGGCCAAGGTCAACTTCCCTTGTCAAGAATTCCAGTTACTTCTAAACGATTATCACTTTATCTATTTCCCCTGTAGAGTGCCTAAAATTCAACGATCCTCCCCATAAGGAGACACATATGATAATACCTCTATGGGATTTGAAATGGATTCTTTTTTTAATAATTTGACTTATATTATGGCCAGCTCAGCCTGCCCTGGGGGTAGCGCTAGCACACATAGACCCCAAGGTACCTACCGTTGCCAAAGCTTGCCTAAGCAGGTACCTTAGACTACTGAGCTATCTCACTGGCCCATGAAATGGATTCTTTTTAACTGCCATTTTTAAATTTTTTCATTTGTTTTAGGAACACAATTTTTTAAACCATACCTATTAGAGGTTCAATTAAGACGGTTCATTTGGACCTCACAATGATCTCTAAGTTTAAAAATGAACACTGTGTGAGTGCTGCATTTCTTTTACATGTTTGCATATAAACATGCACCAAAGCTTCTCTAGAATACACTATAGTTGAATATGTAGTTAAAAATCATATCTCACTTGACTATGAACTATTTACTCTTATTTATTCAACAGGAATATTTACACATATCCATATCACAAAATACTAGTGTAATGCTACACTGGCATAGATTTTGCTGAAAAAGATGCAGTTTTGCAGCTTGACATCTTGCATTCTTCAGGGTGTGTATGATCTGATTAGTAAATGATGGGAATTTGGAAATGCTTCTTAATCCAGGATGGAGCATATTTGTTATTGCCTGGCTCATTAGAAGGAGTTTTATCACCTCACTTTTCTATGCCAGACCCCAGAAGCCCTCTTTGCTTTAGCCGCTGAGTGATTTCTGCATTCCACAAACTCCTCGCTCATCTGCTGTAAGCCTTCAGCAGCTTCACAGTGTTTTGGAGGCGATGTTGGAGGAGGATGAGCAGCGCGCACATCCCGGCGCTCTCACGAACGCCAACATCACCAAGACCAAGTTTAAATTGCATGAGGAAGCGACTACCTCACCACTGGCAGTGACTGGAGAACAATGAGCCGGACAGCTTTTGCTAACCTATGACAAGAACAAGGACGCGTGATGGTGTCAAGTCCAGACTTTCTTGACACTTTGTGAAAATCAATGGAACTTTTTTCAGGTATAAGTAATTCTGACTTCCTGTAACAAAATTAAATGTATGTGTATTGTTCCCAAAAGTGATCAAATATTTACATTTTTTATTTGTTTATATAAAAATTTTATGAGCTGGGCGTGGTGGCTCACGCCTGTAATCCCAGCACTTGGGAGGCTGAGGCAGGAGGATCGCTGCGAGTTTGAGACCAGCCTGGGCTATAAAAGTGAGCTCAAAGCCAGCCTGAACTGCACAGTGAGACCCTGTCTCAAAAAGTAAAAATAAATAAATAAATAAATAAATTAAAATAAAAATTTCATGTTTTGTGTGAAACTAGAAAAAAAAAGAAAAAGAAAACATGTACAGTGCTTTGCAGAACTGTTGTCAGTGTCAGCCACTGGGATGCGTCACGGCCATTGCTTGACCAGCTGGCTTTCTGCAAAGGCCTGGGAGAATTTTTATTTTTCTCTAGGTGATTCTCCTTAGACACACTACACTTCACTTATCCCTTTCCTTTGAGGTCCCATAATCTTTTCCTTAGAAAATTTGGGATACCACTGCTGGCACTGACAACTGTTCTACAAAGCACTGTACATAGTTCCAAAGTTAATCCTCAGGGGATTTGACCTTGGAAGATACAAAAGATGAATGATTTGTTATACACGTCTTGCTTTAACTTGCCCTTGATCACCCAGTGGAAAAGCTTAATTATGAGGCACAAAATGTAGAGCAAGATTAGTATGATGAGTTGTAAGAGGCTTAAATCAACAGCCTCCAACACTGCCAGTTTCACTGGTAACCCAATGCAACTATGAAACATTGGACTATGTGTACAACTACTTCCTCTCAGTTCAAAGAGAAGAATTTTTTTTTCTTTTTTTCTTTCCTTATCAATATCAATTAGAAAATCTGTCATGTCTACACCCTGTGCTCTGTGTAAATACTATGAGGACAATAATATGCAATGTGTCAATTATTGCAAATGTACTACTAATGTGTTTTGAAAATATCATATTGTTATTTCTTATTCAAAGTAATAATAATAAAAAATAATATAGCCCATTATTTAGAAAAAGTTCTGTTTTTTTTTTGAGACAGGGTCTCAGTATGCAGTTCAGGCTGGCCTTGAGCTCACTTTTGTAGCCCAGGCTGGTCTCGAACTCACACCGATCCTCCTGCCTCAGCCTCCCAAGTGCTGGGATTACAGGCGTGCACCACCACACCCAGTCTAGAAAAAGTTCTCTTATGAATGGTAATTAAAAAGTATCCTACCCTTCTTCAGATCTGCACTGAATCTAACCTGCACCAGCCACAGGGTATGGGATCAGTATAAGAGAATAGATAAAATTTTAAATTGAGTTCCAGGCTATATTTTCTTCCTGGGCTCTTCTCTTGCTCTAAACATGAGGATTTAACTGTAATTATTACATTTCCTCTCAAAATGCTTGGAAACAAAAAGACAAGGTCATTTCCTCTTTGTCTAGAAAGAAAGCAGCTAAATATATCTAATGATTACTTTGCTATTTTTTCAGAAGTATACCAATGCCTGCTGTATAAGACTTACAAGGAAGTCTATCGAACTTAATTATCTTCCCCTAGTACATGGATTTCAAAGTGCCTTAGGACTGCATGAAAACCACCAAATTATCTTCAGCTGGCGAGCCAGCCATGTTCCTCCCTCAAATATTCACCAATCATTTTGCCCCACTCTCTCAAAAAGCTGTGTGCAAGCAGGAAATTTTCATTTCCTAATTTGCCACAAGATGAGAAAAAAAAATGCATCTATACGTTCTGAAAAGAAAAAAAAAATTCCACTTGACCTGTGTATTGGACATTGATGCATTTTATTCTCTAGATAAAATACTTTTGCCCTCAGAGGAAATGGGTTTGGACTGCTTGTGACTACACTAGCAAAAGGGCCCAAGTGTCCCGCTGTTGCCAACAGATGTGACAGTTACTACGGTGAGGGTTGTGCTGTCATCTATATAGAGTAATGCCATTGTAAGTCAGTATATTCAGAAGTCTCTGTGTATAGTAGAAAGTGTTAAGACATCAACATTTCAATAGCACCAAACAATAATATTAAATTTCCCAACAGGTTACACAACATTCATTCTAAAAGATGATTTTAGCATAGAGTTCAATTTAGCTTTGCTTAATTGATACCAGGTATGATAGATACACCGTGCTCTCTTTTTCTAATTGTAGTTTTAAATTTTTATCTGGACACAAATATTTTCTCTCTCATTTTTTCAATTTTTTTTACTCAATGAAGTTATATTGTTCATTTTGGTTATTCAAGGCACTATCACATGATGTTTTAGGAGTACCTGACCTTTCAAGCAGAGATCTTCCGTTGGGAATCCTTAAGAGCTTAGTAAAGTTACTGTATATGGATCACAACAAAAATCCATAAAGTACAAAAGAGAGAAAAACTCAAAAAAGGAAGGCATTTCAGAAGAATGAACTCCAGAGTTGGGTTTGGAGTACACAGTGCATACTTAAACTAATTACATGAACAAAGTAAACAAGATGGAATGTGCTTGCATGTCGCAAAATCACTTATGCAACAACACAACAGAAGTGAGTAACAACATGTGCCTTTGGGGAAATAAGCACACTGGGAAGGGGAAGACGTTACTACCTTTGTATTATATTTTTCAATGTTGAAATCATACAAATGTTTTAATTATTAATATACCATAAAGTCAGGATAAAATATTTTCAGATCATATTGTCTGTCCCAACCATACTCAATTAAACGTGTTGAAGAGGGTATAGAAACATGGTTTTAGAAAAAGTGACAGTAATAAAAACAGAAATGTTATAAAAAGTGGTGCTTCAGATGTTAGTGTCAACACAACATCAGTAGGACAGTGATCTGCCTCACTTCAAGGCTGATCAGATTATATAACCTGGTTAATGTCATCGCTAAAGTGGAAATATAAATTTATAAAGTTTAATGTTGAATGCTTCCTTATTCAAAATTGATGGAAATCCTACTGTGATCCAGATCGAGAGTAAAGGTGAGTAAGACTGCAGTTCTTGAGCTGTATATATTTTTTTAAGAGTTAAGAAGACTGGAGAAATGGCCTGCCTGGCAAGGAGGAGGTCATGGCTTCCAATTCCCAGTCCCTCCTCCCTGAAACACACCCAACCGTTCCACACATTATGACATTCTTGCCATATTTTTTCATGTGGTCTTTTATATGTTATAAATATAAGATAATCTTTCACTTTTATGTTTTAAATGGTAGAAAAGATGCACAATTGTGCAGGTGAAATGTAATCACATTAGTCAATAACTTAGTTTAACTATTCGTAGAGAATGATAATTAATGGTATATCCGAGCATGTATTATATTATATTTTAAACAATAAAATTAGTCATCATGGAAACTTCCCCAAGATCCATAAATTCAATTGTCACTAATCCTTCGGTTTATGATAATTTCAGCATATTAATATATTACTTAAGACCCCTTAAAATGTATTCTGAAACTTAATAGTTTCATTATTAGAATGAGATGTAAAATGGAAGATATTTTATTATCATCTCACTGTTTCTAAATGTATATATTTATAGAAAAAGGTTGAGAATATATTTTCAGTGGTCATGGAGAATTAATTAGACATATAATTAAAAAGGTGGTTTCCAGCCTGGGCTACCAAAGTGAGCTCAAGGCCAGCCTGAACTGTATAGGAAGACCCTGTCTCAAAGAGACAAAAAAAAGATAGTTTCTAAAAATAATTTTTACTGAAGAAATATATTTTTGCTGTTAAAGTGATCATGGAATACAAAATAAACATTGAGAATAAATAAATTTTCTGTTCCTTCATCAGTCATGAAATAGCTAAGAAACAAATCAGAAAAAACAATTCCATCCACAATAGCTTAGAAAAAAGTACCTAGTAATTTCAACCTACTAGACAAGGAGCTTTAGTATCTCTACAAGAGAAGAAACTGCATAAGATACTGGAAGTTGGAAACAGCTCCCATGTTCACAGATCAGAAAAATAATTATTAGTAAAATGGGAATACTATCAAAACGACCTATAGATTCAACATAATCCTCATCGAAGTCCTTAGGAATTTCTACACAGAACTAGAAAATAGTTCCATGAACTTCACATGTAAATATGAAAGCCTCAGTGCAGCTAAAGCAAGCGCAGAGAAGCAGAGCATGGAAAGAGGCATCTTCTATGTTTCTCAAATGGCTATCCTGTCTGATAACACACGATGTAAAGAGCAATTACAAAAAGCACACATTTAAATATGGTGCACTGTTTCGCACATTTAAGTTGCACATTTCTCTACATTGCTGAAATAATTTTTAGGGTTTTTTTTTTGTTTTGTTTTTTTGTTTTTGTACTAGAAAACACAGGCAGGCAGTGTTTTCACAAAGTAACTGTACAGTGATTTGAAATACGACAAATGAAGGCAAGGCATGGCCTTCCAATAAAAGATATCTAAAGACTGAAAAAAAAAGGGAAGGAAACATCACAATGTTCAGTTTAAATTAAACTATGAAGCCATAGTAACAGAAGCAGAGACATAGATAGAATATCCATTGATGGAAGAATAGCAAACACATGGATCAAGGGATAGGAGAAAAATAAAAAAATAAAACATAAGACGTAACGTACAACTACTTGATTCCTCAGAAAGGAGCCAGTCGACATAGGGAAAAAAGACAGGGCAGGCTCTTTCACAAATGGTTCTGGGAAAATTAGATAACTTTATGTGCAAACTTGACATTAGAATTTCTTATCCTGCACATATATCAATTCAGGATCAATCAAAGATCATAGATATAAGACCTTCAACTTTGAATCTGCTAGAAGAAAAGATAAGGGGAATGCCAGAAACCATCAGTGTAGGCTAAAGATTTCTGAATGAGAGTCCAATGGAATAGGAAATAGTAGTAAGAATCAACACATGTGAATTAAGTTAAATGTCTAATTAAAATTTTCTGCACATTAAGGGGAAAAATCAATAGAACAAAGAGTCAGGTGAAAGATAGAAAGAAAGAAAGAAAGAGAAGAGAGATAAGAGGAGGAGAAGAAATAAAGGAGAGAAGGAAGGAAGAAGGGAAGAAGGAAGGAAGGAAGGGAGGGAGGGAGGGAGGGAGGAATGGAGGGAGGGTGAATCAGGCTACAGAATAGGAGAAAATATCTGCCAATGCTACTCTAACAGAGGACTATCATTTAGAATGGGTAATACATTTGAAAAACTTAACATGAAAAATATCAAACATTCCCATCAATGAGGAATCCTGGGTAAATAAACAGAGTTTCTCAGGAGAGGAAGTTGAGAGAGGCAATAAATATGTGAAAAAATGTTGAACACGTTTACCCATTGGCACACACCAAATGCACACCAAAAGTGCAGTGAGATGCCATCTCATCCCAGGCAGATGGCTGTCATGAACAATACAAATCTGAACACATGTTGGCAAAGAAGGTGGAACAGATGTCATTCTGTTCTACTGGTGAGAATGTAAAATAGTGTAGCCATTATGGAATTCAGTATGCAGCTTTTCACCTAAAACTAAAACTAGGCCCAATATATGAGCAAAAAACTGCATTCGGCATACTTAGAGGCTACCTGCACGCATAGCTTTATTCTGGCACAATAGCCAAGACGTGCAAGCAACTTAGCTCCAATAGATGAGTGGAGATATATCTATATATCTATATCTATATCTATATCTATATCTAAACCTATATCTATATCTATATCTAAACCTATATCTATATCTATAATACTTTTTGTTAAGACATGAATAAGAATTTAATTATGCTTTCCATTGTAAAATGTTTAGAACTGGAGACCATTATGTTACGCAAAATCAGTCAGATGCAGAATTCAGGCATCATCTATTTTCCCTAATAAATCTAAAGCTGATGTGAAAATGTATGAAAGTAGAAAGGGAAGAAGGAGGAATGGAAGAGTGGTTAAGGAGAGGGAAGGGAGTGGGAGCAATGGCACCATCAAAACATATTGCACACATGCCATGAAAAATGTCACACTGAAACCACACTTGCTGCCAAATTAAGAAACTGTAATAAAACATTTTTAAAAGTAAAACAATATATAAGAGATCATGGTTATTAGCAATAGAATTTTTTTTCTTTTCTTTTCTTTTTTCTTTTGTACAGTCTCACTACTGACTCATAGTGATCCTCCTGCTTGTACCTCCCAAGTGCTGGGATTACAGGCGCGCGCCACCACACCCTGACTCCATGACCGGCTCAGTGCATTTGGGGGGGCGGTGCAGGAAGTGGAGACAGGAACCAAATCCTGGCCCCTGTGCTTCCCTAAGCAAGTGCTTAATCCTTTGAGCTATACCGCCAGCCCTTAGAAAATCATTTAAAATAGTACTATTGAAAGTGTTGATGTTTAATTGTTTGATCAATCTTGTACACCAATATCTATTAATCTAAACTTATCTGATGATGAAAATATGTAATATAACCATTGTTAAATTTTTCTGGTTTTGAAATTCTGTACTATATGTAAATAAATACATAACATTTTAATAAATAAATAGTAGATAAAATAGTACTAAAACATTAATTACCATAACATTTATAACTTTCAGTATTTTTAATGTTTAAATAAAGCAGGATTTTTATGCAGTAATGTTTGATCAAATATGACTTAATTTCCCTGGTTATAGTACATATCAAACACTGGAAGACTCAAGTTCAATCACAATGAAAATTAGATGAAAAATTAGCTGTATTTTCAAAACAGATATAAATGTTGGACATTTTTCCCCTAATGTTTTAGCTTTACTTAAAGGTTTAAACATATTTGCTGAGAGTAACTATATGGAAAATTCATAAGTAACATTGTTATTTCCAAGTGTCAACTCTTCATTTTAAATATGTATTTCTTACTTTTTCCTCTTTTAAGACATTACCTTTCTGTGTTCTTTGCCAGAAATTTTCATTTTAATATCATAGTCAATATCATGGAAAATTGAAAAGCTCTGCTCCTTAATGAACTTTTTGAATTCTAGCTCTGTACTAACGACCTCAAAATATATGTGACTGGCTTGAAGGCTTCAAAGTAACTACAGTCTTGAATTGAACCATCAGCTGTATGGACATTGCCAAATGGATCTCTTGAAGTCCACATTGAAAAATTAAATTCTTGGGGCCCAGCAGGATGGCTCAGTGGTCTAAAGCGCCTGCTTGGGAAAACTTGGGCAGCTTCAAGGACCATGGTTCGATCCCCAGCACCACATGCTGTGCCAGTCCTGCTCTCGGGGCAGGCTGAGCCAGCCATAAAAATACATAAATAAACAAATAAAGGTTCTGAAACAAGAAAAAAAAAAAAAAAAAAAAAAAAA